>RJWM01033637.1:0-20421 GCA_004363535.1 Dasyprocta punctata
ATAAAGTAATGTTTAAGATTCACATAGCTCAGCGCCTAGAATATAAGAAGAATTCACTCATTTTTATAATTATTGTCACAATCCTTCCCACTTTAGTATTCAAGTGAGGTTTTGTCAACCGATTGTGAGTCACATGCAGGGCCAGTATCAGTGCTAAATAAATTTGAGTACTCTAGATGTCAGCATGGATGATCATATCATGGTATAAAAATTTAAAATTCAAACTTAGCAGTTACTTTTCTATCTGATTGGAGGAGTGAATGAACAGTTAAGAACTTGGTCCTGTGTGATGCAAGTGTTTCAGTATTTAGGGTACCTGGAAAGATTGAGATTCTGCATCCCACAATTTCAGGTCGGGAATTTGGATTTAATTCCAGTTTTCTTATTCAGTAGCAAAATGCCTCCAAATGATTCACATTTGCTGCATAAGCCAGATTCTTTGACTTACTGAACCACTCTTCTTTGACCAGGACTCTACAAAGCCAATTCACATAGGAACGCAGAACAAAGGTTAAGAACACAGAGCTGGTTAGATTCCATTTTTAGTACTTTAGATATGTGTGACTTTGGACAAGGTCCCAAATCTCTAAAAGTCAGGGGTTTTTTTTAATCTAGACACTAAAAATTATAAGTGGTAATCTAACAGTTAGCTGTGGAAATATAGGTAAAATGCTCACAGTACTTACAATGCCTATATTTTGAACAGTAATTTGTGCTAATTGTTATCACTTTAATACTATTTTGACTCAATTTGCTCATTTCTAAAATTGAGTTGTTTCATTTTTGTTTATGCTGAAGTTGTTTTCAGTATCAAATGAGATAACATGATCTAAAAGACTAGATAGAAAAAAAATTAAGTTTCATGATTTTTTTTAACTTGGAAAGTGGTACCAAATTCTAAGACTTAGCTGATGTCTTGCCAAAATACATGCTGGTTTTAAGGTTCTTTTATGTCTACTATGGTACAGTAAAAAAGTAAAACCAGGACAGTAGTTACTCTTATTGAGCTATCGTGGTCTGTCAATGACAAGGCTACGTTGGCCTTCAATATTATTAACTTAATTTAACTGAAGTGAAACTTATTGTTATATATATGAATAGCTGTTTAGATCAACATTTCTTTTTTCCATGAACAAATAGAACACTGTATATTGTTCTTTTTTTTGTATATTGTTCTTTTTTTTGTATATTGTTCTTAATATTGTTATTCTCCAGATAGGAGTACTTCAAGTACTTTATATCTCATATCTTTTAAGATTCTCTGAAAATTAAAAAAGTGTGAGCAACTACTAACCCAGTAGTAAGTATCCCTTGAAAAATACATACATAGATATGTGATTTTGTTTTTCATAGAGGTTTTCATTCTTTCAGTTTTTCCCTAGGAATTATTTCCAGACTTATTGTTGAATTTATAATCTAAGGTTTGGTCACTCTGAGGAGTTGTGTTAGCACTGTACTAGAATTCTTGATTAATTTGTGTGTGTTTTGTTGTTGTTGTTTTTTTTTTTTTTGTACTGGGGATTGAACTCATGACCTCACACTTGCCAGGCAGGTGCTGTGCCATCGAGCTATATCCCCGAGCGCTGGATATTGTTTTTTAATGATAAATTTTTGTAAAGTTACTATCCAGATACAGTCTCTATCTTGTTCTTTAAAAGATATTATAACTCTTGATGCAAATACAAAATGAAAATATATGTTCACATTGATTTTGTAAGACTCCTCTGAAAATATTTAGAACAACTTTATTGAAATGCAATTCAAATTCATGCTTTTTTTTTTTCTGTTTTACTGATCAATAGAATCCCATCCAGACTGGAAGATGTAAAAGTTACAAATGAACTAAAAATAGACATAAATAAAGTGGATGTGAGTATCAGAATTAAAATCAACATCCTCTCATCTCTTGCTTGACCCTTAAATGGAAATATTTTTTAGGGATCTGTAATTAATTTTTTTAATACTACATTTTTGGGCCATGTGTCCAATACTTTAAATTGTGCTTTTACTTCCAGTGGCTACTATTTATCTTTCTACTGAAGTTCATATCTACAGTGCAAATGCCCATGAGAAAACTGTGCCATGTGTCCTATATAGCCATAAATGGTTGGTCTTCTCCAGTTCTCTTCCTACATCTTTTCTGTTCTATATAATTGAGTGCCACATGAGCTATCTGATTCTCCAAAGTATAAATCTAAGGTAAGCTATCAACAATCATTTGTACTTTATCAACCCTTTTCCACTAATTTCCCAAGTTAAGCATTTCCTAGTACTATCTACTAGTCACTGAAATCACAATTTTTGTTTTGTTTTGTTTTTGTTTTTTGAGACAGGGTCTTGCTTACTACTCTATATTGAACATTTTATTTCGCTGTTCTTTCTGTCCTTGTTTCTACCCTGATCCTCCAAAATAACTACTTTTGTCAAAGTCAGGTTTCTATTTTAAATACTCATGTCAGATACGTAAAATTCTTGCATGGGTCTGTGTTGCAGTCAGGGGTTACAAGGAGAACAACTGCATACAGGACACAGAATTTATAATACTGTTTTATGATGGTCACCCAGAGTTAAATATAAGAAAGTATGGGAAAATTTGTCCACAACTCTAAAGACCCAGAATATTCAGCCAAGGTCCTGGATCCCATAGAATGTCCTGCATGAGTCCAGCTGAAGACCCAGAGCCCACTACAATGCCTCCCACAAATCCATCTGGAGGTCTAAGAGCCCATGATAAGGACTTACGCAGATCTATTTTACCGATCTGCTCTGGGAATGTCAAAGGTCAGCAGTGGAAGTTGGAAAGTCTATGCCAGCAGGGTGAAGGAGCTGTGCAGTAGGTTGAGGGTTCTACACTGAAGCCAGGAAGTCATGCTCAAAACAAGAACCAGAGCTCCCCTGAAAAGTACCACAGCCATCCTCAGCAACAATGAGGTCCTGAGCTCCTCCAATGAAGAGAACAGTCGAGTACAGGTCAGGAAGCCCAGCATGACAACCTTCTGGAGATTAAACAACACACATCTCCTCTGGAGCCAGGAAGTGATGCTCAATGTAAGGAGTATAGCTCCCCCAAAGTGAACAACAGCTACTCTCAATGACAAGGTCCCGAGCTCCTTCGAGGATAATGGCTGAATCCATATTGGGGAAGCCAGCATGACAAGCTCCTCCAGGAGAACCAACCACTCAGAACAGCAACACCTATGGAAACCCACAATGCCTTGCTCTTCTTCTCTACTTCTCTATTTATGTTGATAACTTTCTTCAGGTCGGCCATCAACACTCAGCACCATACCTATCTTATTTGGCTGGTGTTAAGTTGACCACCAGTTTTTAATCCATAGAAGTCTGGGTTTCTCATTGAAACCCAAATCTTTGTACACAAAACAAGGATTTAAGGGCCATGCCTTCTTCTGTTTATGGACATGGGATTACTTACAATTATCTCCATGTACTTTTTTTTTTTGGCCGGGGGGAGTATTTGCTTCTTATACTTAGTTAACAAATTCTCACTGATTCGCTAAGCTTCTTCCCAAATATTTCTGTGAACCTTTTCTTGACATTTTTCTCCATTTCCCTCTGGATTTACAGTTTCACAACCCTGTTTATGTGTGTTTCTAGCATGTGTGTACTTATAATTATTCTCCTACAGATTTGTGTATCCTACTAAGTTAGCTATAAGTTTGCTGAGGAATTTTTCCATTTATGTATTTGCAGTTTTTTAACCTAACTGGTAAAGTAATAATTGGTCAAAATTTGTTTTAAGGGAATGAATGAATTAATGAATGGGTGAATGGAAGACGTCCATTTGGACTAGAAGATAATCCCTCTTTTAAATCTGTATCCATGCCTTATATAAAAACCTTTATAGAGTTTTGACAATATGAAACTAAATCAAACATTTCACATCCAAAACTATTTTTCCCACAAATTACTTCTCCATGTGGTCAGCAACTGTATTTAGCAGTAGTCAAATGTGCATTGAATTGTACATCAGTCAAATGTAGTCAGACTCATTGTTTTTGTGGTTGGCAAGAATAGAGTTTAATTTTCCATCTTAGAATAACATTTCTCATCCAGAAATTATGATCTCGGGGAATAAAGTTTCTTACATCATCCAGGATAAATTCTCTCCCATATAAATGTTGGCTGAGTTTTGTTTCCAACTATGAGACTTATGAAGAACTAACTGCTCAGAGCTAGAGAGAACACTGGGTTCAAACTGTAAAATGAGTAAAAGATTAATGTATATGTGGAGTGCATGTGTGCATGTGTGTGTGTGTGTGCATGTGTGTGTGTATTCTGATGCTCCATTTATCACGCTAACAGGGAACAAAAGCATCTTGTCGAACATCCTTTTTGGACCGAACAGTATTTCTCATTTGTGCTTGAAAATTATGGAAAATTATCACTTTTTCACTTTAATATAGGATGTGATAAATTAGTTTGGGTTATTGTTAGTTACTTCTCATATGGTTTCTATCCCAAAGTTATTTAATTCAAATCCAAAGAGATTGTTCCTGTTACTTGACTATGAAATTATGTATGCATCACAAAGACAAAGGATGTTTTTTCACACGGCTTTGATAACGGTATCTTCAATTTTATTTTATTTTTTTATTTTTTTTGCTTTTGTATCATGCAGTTTTTTTATTTAAGCGAAGAAAAACAAAACAAAACAACAACAAACAAAAAAAAAGGCATATATAGCAAAGACAACAAGCAAAAGAGACAAACAAATGACTAGAGTAAATACACTACAGTAACATTGCAGGTTTACAAAACCGGATGATAGAAGCTTGACCATGGTTGCAATATTATGCATCATTATCTTTAAAATGGTTACTTACATTAACAGATATAGAATGCAAGATTGATCTAATCATATGAGTATTAATTGTTCTTTCTCAATAATGAATATATTCAGCAGTGTTCTTTTTGGTTATCTTACATATACATACATACAGGTTTATATCTTCAATTTTAACACTTTTCAGAAATATTAGTATCACATTTTGCATTGTTTTTTAAGTGAGGCACTTATGTCCATGTCTATGCAATATAAATGTTACTTGACCCGGAAAACTACTCCTCCTGGGAAGCATGAGCAATATCTGCCAAAAAGGCACTTGGATACTCTGTTGTGACAAGACTCATTTCTTCTCTTGGGCAAGATTTGAAATGAGAGCCACAAGCATTTATACTGGTCAATAGTTCCCAGACACATTTTGGATGAGACACAGAAAATTGCCTTCAGCTTCAGCCTATTTCCATTTGGCTACTTTTCTTGAATGTATTAAAATTGTTCTGCATGCCGTGTGGACTCGCTGCTCTCCAGATATTTTGTCTCAGGTTGCAGAATCATGTGTCAATGCATGATTAAAGCACTGATATTCCCTGCCGGAGTGCTTGGCTTTGTTTTTTTCTGTGCACTTGACGCAGAAGCCATAAACTAAACTAAACGCTAGAAGTGAAAGGTATTATGTAATATTAAGTATTTCTCTAATAAAATGGGAAGTCTGAGACTTGGATGTAACCCTACTTTTTTATTCTAGTGGCTGTCATTAACATGAATAAGTTCAACTACAAACAACAAAGATCTGGTGAAGAGATGAGTTTCATTTTTTTATGAGACAAAATATCTAGAAGCAGACAATCCAATGTGACACAACAGAACCCCTGAGGGTTTCCTTGCTATGTTACCTTTACATGTCATTTTTTGTCCTCGGGTATGTTAGGTCATGTTCACCAGATAGATCTTGCCCTTTCGGACTTCTAACTCCTGTGTTCTGTGCATGGAAATGAGAGAGGGGAAAGGAAAAAATATCTTTCTTACAAAGCAGTTGTCTTTTTAAGTAGAAAGAGACAATTTCCTCAGATGCTTTTGCTTACATCTCAAATGCCTGAATGGTGGCACCTAGCTATTTATAGATTTAGAAGACGTTGAGCAATTTAGTAATTTTTTCTTTTGTTTTCATTTTTTTGAGACAGGATTTTATTATGCAGTTCAGACTGGTCTTGAACTCACTTTGTAGCCCAGTCTGGCCTCGAACTCGTAGCAATCCTCCTACTTCAGTCTTCTGAGTTGCTAGGATTACAGGTGTGCACCATTATACCCAGCAGATTTGGTAGTTCTTATTTTTAAACAAATTCAGGATATGTTAGTAAGAAAGACTGAGGTAAAATATTTGAGATGGCACCTAACAGTTACACAATATTCCTGGTACTAAAATTTTCTGCTGACCCTGTCAGATCTCTCTACTATCTTCTTTCTGCTCTATGCTCTAGAGACTCATAAAAGAGTTCTATCACTACTTTTGGCAGGCCACCTGGCTGGGCGTACGTTCCCTGGTAGAGCTCTTTGCCAGAATGCACAAGACTGGGTTTGACAAAACTAAGGAACAAAATACCAGTCAACAGGTCACGTGCTTTCCTAGGTCAGGTTCCTCAGAAGCAGAGCCTGAGATAGGGATTTGAGTACCAACAGTATATTGAGAGAGTATTGTCAGGAGAAACAAGCAGGAGAGTGAGGGAAATGGACAAAACCTGGGAAGGCGCTCCAGAACGCTATGGTTTCCTGTGAAATGGAGGTTCCACATGGCTCTGTGGGGGACCCTGGAGTGTAAACTATGACTCAGGGCTTTTTTCCAATTTGAGACAAGGGAGCAGGGTTTTTGTAGTGTGTCCTTGGCCTTGACCCCACAGTGGGAGGACACATAGATCTCCCAGACACCTCCAGGAAATGTGGCTTCAGAGTATCTTACTTTAAGAAAGATACGAGATACAGTAGAAGCATTAAGCCAATGATAAAGGATCATCAAATAAAGCATGGATCACGATCTTCATGCAAAGCAAAATTAACTTTAAATTTGTTCTATTCAGTTATTGGATACAAAAAAGCCAAAGAAGATGTATGTTTATTTCACTTTTAAAACAATTGATTGAAAAAACTAAGCTAAGCAAATGTTTTCCCTAATTTGTAAGAAATTACATGTACCAATAAAGTATGCAACATAATGACATTCCTTTAAAATATGTAAAAGTTTAGAAGGACATAGAAATATTTGTCTGACTATGAAAATAAGATTTACATGCAAATAATCACAAACTAATTCTACAGAGACTGTTACCAGGATGTGATAGATCAAATAGAGTCTTGATTAAAGAGATATTTGGAAAAAAAACCCAGGATACCATATTAAAAATTTTCTTTATGATACGAACATTTTAAAGCAGAATCTAAATACCCTGTGGATTTAGTTATTACTTTAAGAAGACAAAAAATTGCTTCAGAAGTGAATGACTTATATGATACATTTTGTAATAAATTCTGTAATGGTAATTTAGACAAATATGACCCCATTACAATGATTAAATGTGATTTGTAAAATTCATGATTAATTTACAAATATAAAAAATGCTTTAAAAAATGTCATTAAAAATTCCAGGTGCTACTTTGTCAGCAAATCAAGTTTCTCTAAGTGGAAATTAATTAAAACAAACCAACAAAGAACCACAATGTCCTAAGAAAGTGGTTAATCTGTCAGTTCTGTAAGTAGAACTCAAATTATGTGAAAATATCAATTATCACAACATAATTGGTGATGCTGCTGAAATGAAGGTAAAAATAAATTTTATCAAAAATGCATAACACTTTGTGAATTATGTATGTATCTTATTATTTGCTTGAGCATAGCAGACACGGAGTGAACATTCAGTCAAAAACAATAGTAATTAAAGGTATCCTGCTATTTTACTGACTTGCAACCATGTAAGAAACAGTTTTATATAAATACATGCATGTGTATAAGCATTGATCTTATTGCTTTTAAACTATATTTATTACACTACAAGGACAGTTCTGTTTTGCATATAAGTTTTTGCTTTTATTCGTGACTTTTAAATATTAGGCACATTAAGTCTCCTTCCATTTCTTCTTTTGTGCCAGAACCACAAAAGAGGGCACTTCCTTCCTTTCTATGTCTCTCACTATTCCAGATAAATTATGAATACTTGATCTCTTCCAGCCATTTCAATAAACTTTATATTCTATCAACAGTAATTTAAGGATCTTTGATTAAGGATGAGTTTACAAAGCGGTCGAGTTTCTTTCTTTCCAAAACATAATACTACTAGATAGGTTCAGAGCACAGACCTTAAAGTTTAATCTCATCAATTATTATCTAAGTAGATGTGGACAGGTTAATCCCTTTTGTCTTCAATTTTTAATTTTGCAATTGAGAGGATTTCATTCCTTCATTGGCTTGTTGTGAAGAGTAATAGTCTTTAGCCCAGTAAATAATAAATATACGGTAGTTGTAATTGTTGTCAGGCCAGCATGAGCATGTGGCTAGACAGCACATATTCCAGATTGGCCAGAGCAGTATGCTGGGATGAGACCCTTGCTGCTCCTGACTTCTGGAGCAGACATGAAACTAGACTTTTAACCCTGGAAGAGGCTCTCATTCTTTGGCTGGGAGAGCTCTTAGGAAACATTATTAAAGAAGCCCCCATCAATTCCCAGGCCTAACTGAAACTTGATTCAATGGCACCATTATTGTGCAGGAATGTTGGCTCTAGTGTCATTCTGTCCACAAGTGGTACACATATTAGTGACCAGGGTGTGTGCTTCAGTGCTGGTGCAGTTGTGGAACTGCAGGCTCAGGGCACAGGGTGGCTGAACGGTAATGCAGGCTGACTGTAGAGTTTTACACTACAACATTTGTGTTTGGAGACACTCTCTATCCTTCTCTGGCATGATGAACATGGTGAATGTCTCAGGGTTGGCTTAACCACGTGCTTTTGCATTGGGACAGAGGAATAGCAAGTTACTTAGGATACTTTTAGGTCAACTCCTTTCCTGGGAAACCAGCTTGCTGGGAGTCGATCTTGGACATGTGACCTTGTATTCTTCAACTGTAACTTAATAATTCATATATTTACCTTAATTATAATAAAATGGACTTATATTTTCAATGACTGGCACTTGAATTTTAGGTTGCTTTTCAACTTCTACAATAATTCTCACTAATAGAGTTATAATTTTCTATATTAGTATGTGTGGGGAGGCCTACATAGAATAGGACTATATTTTTTATGATGTTTAAAAGCAAGAGCAAAGTCCAAAATATTACATATTTTGTTAATATGTAATACATATGGTACATACATACATATTATATATGCACTTTCTAGGACCTTGTCCTCCTCCTTTTTTATTGCTTGATTTTTATTACAATTGTTAATGCATATTACCTATACGAATTAATGGATTTCACTGTGACATTTCCATACATGGGTATAACATGCTTTGATCATATGCACCTTCCCTAATGCCCTCTCTTACTCCCTTCCTCCTTTCCATTGTACTCCTTCCTCTTCTCTTCTACTTTCAGGTCATCTTTCCTTCATTCCCTAGATTCCACAAATGAGACAAAGTATGTGATACTTGTCTTTCTAAATCTGGCTTATTTGATGTAACATGATGATCTCTGTCTTAGTCCTTTTTCTCATTGCCGGGACAAAATGTTGACACCTGCAATTTAAAGGAGGGAAGGTTTATTTTGGCTCACCTTCCAGAAGTTTCAGTCCATGTTTGGCAGGTTTACACAAAGAAGCAGCATGGTGGAAGGACCTGGGTAGGAGAAAGCTACTCGCATCACGGCACGCAGGAAGCAGCAAGGGAAGGGAGTAGTTTGGAGGGAGAGACAGCCTTCCACATCACGCCCTCAGGGGCCCTCCTCTAACTAGGCCCCACCTCCTAACCACAAATCAGCTGTAGTACTCTTGTGATCCAGTCACCTTCCAAGAGTCCCACTTAGGAGCACATGTGGCTCCTAGGGAACATCTGGATATAAAGCATGGCAACTTCCATTTCTATTCATTGTCTGCAAATGACATCACTGGTTTTTCCCAATAAATATCTTTATCTTTATATCTATAGCTATCTATCTGCCTGTCTATCTATCTATCTATCTATCTATCTATCTATCTATCTATCTCACATTTGTTTAACTTGTTCTCACATTCGTTTTACTTGTTCTCCTATTGATGGGAATTGTTATGGATTAAAAACTGGTGGTCAATTTAACACCAGCTGAATTAAATCGGCATGGTGCTGAGTGTAGACGACCCACCTGAGGAAAGTTGCCAGCATAAATAGAAACATGGAGAAGAAGACTGAGGCGCTGTGGGTTCTCCTAAGTGTTGCTGTTTCAAGCCATTGGTTCTCCTGGAGGAACTTGTCATGCTGGCTTCCCCAATGTAAATTCGGCCATTATCCTCAGAGAAGCTTAGAACCTTGCCTCTGAGAGTGGCTGCAGTTCACTTTGGGGGAGCTCTGCTCCTTACATTGAGCATTGCTTCCTGGCTCCAGAGGGGAAGATATGTGCTGTTTGAGCTCCAGAAGACGCTTGTCATGCTGGACTTCCTGACCTGTACTCGACTGTTCTCATTGTCAGAGGAGATCGGGACCTCGTTTTTGCTGAGGATGGCTGTGGTAGTTTTCAGGGAGCTCTGGTCCTAATTTTGAGTGTCACTTCTCTGCTCCAATGTAGAACCCTCAACCTACTAGCACAGCTCCTTCACCCCACTGGCATAGACTTTCTAGATTCCACCACTGGCCTTTGGGCCTTCCTGGCACAGATCCATAAAACAGACTGGCATGAGTCCTTTGTCATGGACTCTAGGCCTCCAGTTGGACTCATGAGAGACATGGACATGGGTTCTAGGTTTCCAGCTGGACTCATGCAGGACATTGCTGTGGGATCCAGGCCCTTGGCTGGATATTCTGGGTCTTTAGTGTTGTGGACAGATTTCCTGCACTTTCTTGTGTTTCACTCTGGGTGACCATCATAAAACGGTATTATAAATTCTATGTCCTATATGTAATTGTTCTCCCTTCACCCCTGCCTACAACAGGAATTTTCTACATTGATTATGTAGCTCAGCTACTGTGATTAGTGACATGGGTATGCTGGTACATCTTTTGTATGCTGGTTTTGGTTTGTTAAGTGTATACACAGGAAAGGTATAGCTAGATAATATGATAGTTTTATGCTTAGCTTTTTGAGAAGCCTTCAGACTGCTTTTCATAGTTGCTGTATTATGTTCCTATCAAGAGCATATAAATATACCTCCTTGCTCACCAGCAAGTGTTCTGTTTTCTTTTTTTTTCTTGATAATAGCTTTTCTGACTAGAATGAGGTGGAATTTCACTGCAGTTTTGATGCTTTCCTGGTAGTTAAAGAAATTGAGAATTTTTACATATATTTACTGGCTATTTGTACTTCCTTGTTTGAAAATTATCTGTTAATCTCATTTGCCTGTTGTTAATTGGATTTTTGTACTTTCACTGTTAAATTTTTGAGTTCTTTTTGTATTTTGGATGAGTGCATGTATATTAATAATCTAAGAAAAGTGGTCTCAAATAATTATAATGGAAATGCCAAAGCAAAGAAAGACAGAATGGTGGTAACATGTTCAGTTATAAGCTTCTGGCCAAATAATTATCTTAAAGTGCAACTTTATGAGATAGGTAAATGATCTGATTGTGGCTTTGTTTTAGTATTCTCTCTTTACATGAGACCTCTGTACAACAAATTCCTCATATACAATACACATAAAAATCACTTAAGGAGCTGATCTTTTATGTGCCAAAATTCCAACCTAACTTACATATAAACCCTTGCCAACAAGAGTTTATTTTTAAAACTTGGACAGCCTGATCACTATAGCAATTCCAGCAGACACCATGAAATCAGTAATGACATAGAAGAGAGATGTGAAAGAATCAAGTTGGAATAACTTGGTTCCCCTTTGCAAACTAAAGACATCATGTGTTGCTCCCTTGGAGATATTAATATGCTTTGTTGAAAATTGTGTGTGCTCTAGTTCCAAAACAGAAGACATATTTGTTACATTTTCATTGCTGAGACCAAATATCTAACCTAAAAAACTCAAATGAGAGGAGGTTTAATTTAGCTCATGGTTTCAGAGGGTTAAGTCCGTCATTAGCTAGTTCCAAGGAAGATGACATGGTGGAAGGGCATGGTAGAGGAAAGTTGTTTGACCTTAGCAGCCAGGAAGAAGATGGCTCAGGAAGAGTGAAAATGAAGTCCAAAATATATGTCCCTACTAAGCCACCTACAATAATTGGGGTCCCATTTCTTTACAGCACACTCAGCTATAAATTCATCAGTGGAGTTATCCACTGAGGAGCATAGCACCCCCATAAGGCAAATATCTTTTGCAAACCTGTCTATGAACACATGAGACTTCTGAGAACACTTTACATCTAAACCTTAACATAAGTTTATGCTCATTTTTCCTTAAGTATATGAAATTGTTAGTTATTGTAATAACTGTGCTTTTGCAAGGAGAAAAACTAAACTTTTATTGTGTGATACTTAATACCTCCCCCAAATGCTAACTCAAAACTGGTAATTCAGTTTTAGTGGTTTGAAGAATAAGAGTTAATTTTGGATGATTTACTTCTTTATGAAACTTAGATATATGGTTTCAGGGCCTATTTTGAGTTGGAATTCCTTTTATTTCTGTCACAAATGAGTGGTGTTCCCAGAACAATACAATCTACCTTTGACCAATGTAGAAATTATATGTTAGCATCTTGGAATAACTGATTTTATACATCCAACCATTAAGTTTGCTTTCATAATGTGCTTTATTCTACTGCAAAATTTGTTCGGTAGATTATGTCATTCTTGGATGTTGAACATAAGCAGAATGATCAAGGGCTAGAACATCACATTTGCTATTTTTTTTCACTTTTACTATTGATAATTTGTTGTGACCAAAAATGTTCCTCCCCCAGCTTTTATACATTACCTTCTCACTGATCCCTGCTTGAATTTTTCCTACACTGCCTAGCAACATTGACTTTTTCTTCTCTTCTTTTAATTCAATTAAGTATCTGATCCTGGCTACTACCTATATCCTTTTATCTCATGAGCTATAGTTTGTCCTTCAGATGCTGGACTTAGACCCAGCACTGAGTTTGGCACTGTTTCTCTATTCCTGATGATCCTTATTGCACTGACTCTTGTTCTGCTGTCCACAGAGACTGAACATTTCACAAGTGAATTCTTGTTATGTAGCATATTTGAGTCTCTCATTTAGACAAACGTCTTTGTAAATTATAAAATGCTTACAAGATTTAAATAAACAAGTCAGAAGGGATGAGATAGGCCCAGAAGTCCCCCCACACACATACACAATTTTCCTTACACTACTCAAAATAGAATAGGTACAAGATTTCAAATGCAATCCTACATGGTCTTTAATAAACCACATTGGCAGAAACTGATTGATAGAAATTTTATTAATTGCTGTGAGAGTAGAGTGTATTCATTTGAGAGCATGGGCATTCCTAATAGTTACCTTTCTTCATTTTAACAATTAGTCATTATACCAACATATTTTTAAACATTGAACAAGAAGCATTTTAAAAAGGTGTATGAAAGAGATGATCAAGTAAAAAATGTCAAGTGGAACAGGCAGCTATGTTGTTGTATCTGCATACTGGCATGGAATTACAGCTCAGAAAGGGTTCTGTGAAAGAACCAGCAGTACATACCTTAACGGAGTGTGGTTTCTTTTGGCAATGGGAAAAAATAGTAAGTGAAGAAGACAAGAATGGTTGAAAAGAATATGAGAGACTTAGAATTATACAATGAAAACAGGCTAATTCTGCTGAAGACAAATGATACCTTTTATAAATTTCAGTTTAAGGAATGCTCCTGGATGTATTACTGTACCCACTATGCCTTGTATGTCACAGAATACAGTAACTAGTATATTACAGTTTATAAAGATTGGTTTGCCAAGTTCAAATTTGTAAAACTCACTCTACTTTCTGTCGGCTTCATTCTATTCTTTACTTTTAAATAATCCCCCAAAGTCTTGGGACACGTATATGAACTTCACTCACAGAGCCTGAACTGATTGGCTGGACTTCTCTTGCTAGAACTCTCACTGCCTGCGCAGTTCCTTTGGTATGGACTTCCCCTGCTTTATGCTTAATTTTGCTGGCCTGCTTTATGGGTTGTGTCTTAGGCATTTCCTTCTTCAATGAGTTTGAGGGCATGTTGTGGGGTGAGTCCAGACCTTGGCTTTATGGTTTTTCTCTCACCTTTCTTTTGCCCTTCTCACAGTGCTTCAGCCTGGATACAAACTGCTTGGAGATTGCTTTATTGAATAGGACTATCTTCCTTCGTAGGGAAAAATGCCTTAACATAAACAGGTTCTGTGACTTCATAAGCTTATATGTCAGCCTTGTGACCAAATTTTACAAAAACAGCATGACTCTAACAAAGATTTTCCTCCAAAAAAACAATTAAAAACCAAATCTGAATAGACAGTACTATCTTATTAATGAGCTCAGAAAATACAAGAGTGCCACATCTGAAATTATTTGATTTGGGAATAATGTGATGTTTGTAATTTCACTGATTCATTTCCACTCCTAATCACCTAGAGTTTATATCTTTCACATTGAAAGAGATTGTTTAACTGTTTAACAATAAAGACTAATTTTAAGAAATCTGTACTGGATCACTTTGTAAAATTCACACATAAGAGCAATTATATTTTATGTAAAAATGCAAGACTTTCCTTTGTGAAGGTAACAATTTGTAGGCTGTCTCCATACTCCAAAGTCTTTGTCCTCTTAGTCTAACATATAGATGGCCTGCTCTGTGCCCAGTAGCATGAATATGTACATGCTGTGGTTGGATAGTGCTAGTCATACCTAGGTTTTGTTGGACAAGAGGCAAGGGTTTCATTTCCCTGTGCTGCAAGCTAACATCCTGCCCCAGGGCTTTGTGATTTCTTAAATTTGAGAGATTAGAAGAAAGTTTTAATTTAACTCACAGTTTGTAGAGGTTTCAGTCCATAGCTGGCTGATTCCAAGGCAGGGCAGCATGACAGAGTGGCAACACAGAGGAGAAACACTTCATGGCATGGAGGGCAGAAGGCAGTGAGGAGCAGAGGCAGCCTGCCTTTCCTTTCTATCTCATCCAGGCTTCCCACCTTTGAGTGGTGTCACCCAGAGCTACGTTAATTACAATCCATGGACTATTGAGTGAACACCCACCCTTAATCCCAGGGTCACACCCACAATCCAAGTATCACACACTCTAGATCCATTCACCTGTAAAAAGCCCCATCTATGCTCCCATGAGGTTTTGGGGGTTATTTAGATACAGACCATAACACCACAGAATTTAGTACTCATTTAGTTTACTTTATCATTATAATTATTGCTCATTTTGTTTGCTCCCAATAGAATGTAACTTACACTCACAAAGATTTGTGTCTACATTTGTTTTTAGTGATTTCTTTTCCTAAAACTGAAAGAGAGTGTTGGAAAATAATGGTCATTCAAAAATTCTTTGCTGAATAAATGACCAATCTAACACACATATTTTACTGTGTAAAACAAATATATCTTTTTTTTTTTAGTGGCACCGGGAATCGAACTCACAACTTTGCACCTGCCAGTCAGGCTCTTAAGTCATTGAGCCAAACTCCCGGCCCTAGTTTCTTGAGGCAGGGTCGCACTATGTAGCTCAGACCGGCCTTGCGCTCACACTGTAGCACAAGCCAGCCTTGAACTCACAACGTTCCTCCTACTTCAGCCTCCCGAGTGCTGGGATTAAAGGCGTGCACCACCACGCCAGGCTAAACAAATACATTTTAATAATCATAATATACTCATGATTATATGTAATTCTAACATGCTGGTACAGAATTGCTAATATTACTACTATTCTAATGTATTAGCCATTCTAATATATTGTTAATTTAATATAAACAGCTGAGTCTGATGCATCACAGGTTTCACATGGAAAAGACACAGCCCTTTAAGTCTATTGATTGAATTCATCTGCCAGAGAGACTCGGTCCTCAGTGAGCCTGGCTGCCATATAATGCTATCTGTAGATGCGGAAGCAAAGTAAGGGAAAGGATCTGATTGGCCCTCAGCCATAGAGATGACCAGTGAAGTCATTTGGTGATGCAGTGGTTCTATCCTGATGGTCAAACTGAGGCAGTGAATTGGAATTTTATGTAGATCACTTAAATCAGTCTCATCTAGAAAGTTTGAAAAGCAAATCCTTTGGTCTGACAAATTATGTAATGGATCATTAATCTCTGGATGTAAAATTTCCAGAAGTTAAGAAACAAATACACAGAAAGACTACATTTGTTGTGTCTCAAAAGAAGAAGGATTTATAAAGTCAACACAGCTGTCACCATTATATTGGCAGTGTCTGCAGAGAGAAACCCAGGGGATGGCTTTGACCCAGAGTGTTGATTTGCCCAGGACCACAGGAATTTCTCTCCTTTTGTATCTCTCCCAGATCCCAAACTTATGACCCAAACACTCAGTCTCTTTATCCTGAAGCAACCAAATATCCCCCACTCCTTCCACAGACACACTGTTTATCATTTTCAACTTCTACTGAAAGTGTGGAATATATATTTTCCTTTTACTAAGCTAAGGTCCTAGTCTCAACAGGTTGTCTCAAAGAGCCACAGGGGAAAGTAGGTGTTTCTTCACATAACCAGATGTGAGATATGGATTTTTTCCATTCTGCAATGATAGTTTTGTTTATCTTCTTTCATACCTTTTCTGGAGACACAAAATTTTGTGAGCAAATCAAAATATCTAGAATTTAGTGATGGAGTCACTCAGAAAGCACCTCATTCTAAACTCTAACATATACTTTTATTTTAATCAAACATAATAACTGAATTCCCTTCAGTTTTGTTCATTTGGAGAAAAATCTTTTTGTTCTATTTTCTTTAGTCTAGTCTGTACTAAGTGCACCATAGATATAAAATGAAAAAGACTTTTTAAGAGTAGAAATCACTTCTTAAAAGGAATGCTTAAAATAAAGTTCTGGACTCAAGACAGGAGCAACAAATCACATCAGGCTAGTGACTTCCTTGGTAAAGTTTTGTGTTAATGTAGGAGGTGACACATTGAAAATGACTTTCTAGTTATTCCTGTTGCTGTCAAATCACTATGAGCATTGTCATCTTGTTTTATTATTCCTGAATGATGCTGCAGCTTGCTGTCATATATTAAAACAAAAAAATCTGTGACCTTCATGCCAAGTCAAGGTCAAGGAAAGAACATCAAGGTAAAAGGAAAAGGACTCTTATTTATTCCTCTAAATAGCCTTCACAATGCCTAGCAAGTCTCAAAACACCCCAACTTTTAAAAATAGACAGTATATAAATAAGTAAATACACTATACTGCCAACTTCAAGCTGAAAGGCCTGACTATTGACTGCAACCAGCCGGGCCACGAGAACCAATGAGAAAGAGAGGTAAGAATGGGTTCAAGGGTGCACTCAGCAGCTAGATCCACCCATGTAACTCCCTCAATCTTGAAGTTGCTCAGATCCCACATTCTTTATAGAGCTTTGAAAAGCTTTGAACAAGCTCTGAAGTGCATCTTAAAATAGTTCTTTTACTGGAACTAGTGCTGGAAAAAAAATGCTTCTTTTCTTCAAGATTTGCTCTGAGGAAACTTCTTTTAATAAAAGATGAAGTCAGGGAGGATTCAATTTGACTTTGCGGGTAATTTGGGCTACCCTCAAAGCTTGATTTTGCCTGTGCACACTGTATTTCCTGTTAAGGTTTCACATATTTGCCTTTAGACCTGGGGTAGAAGAAAAGGAGAATCAGCCCTGCCATCACTCTTTTATCCCCCATAATGCTTGCTCTCCTAGCTGGACTGGGAGTGGTTCATATCATCCTACTTGTACTGTTGGGCAGAGATGCAAAGTCACTCTACTCTTCAGTTCATCACTGATGCAAATAGGTTTTTGTCAAAGAAAAAGATCCCTAGTCTCCATTCAAGGGAAGGGAAGGGACTGGGCTGGTGTCCTGGGAGACAGAGAAGTGTTAAGCACAGTTTAACCTTATGATTAACCTAAAAACAATTCTGATCTAGAGCAAATACAATTATAGCAAAATTTCATATGTGGAATGAGATTGAGGAGAAACAGAAAGTGTTCATTAGAAGCAGAGAGACCCAGATTCAAATCTTAATGTATTAGTTCTCACTCAGTTTTATTTTATTATGATTTATAAATATTATAACACTTATTTTTCCTAGATTATTATAAATGATGTTTAGCTAGTATATGTATAGAATTGGCATTTTGTGATGTGCGACTACTCTTACTCTTGGCTAAAGACTTTCACTGAAAACATAATATAATAGAATACGAATTTCCTTGTTAGGAACTATTGTCCTTGTAACCAATATTCTGACAAACAACCTCATAATCTCTTATTATTACATCAATTCCTTTCTGTTTCCGGGGAAACTCAGAAATGATAAACATAAAAGTTAATGAAAGAATGAATGGCCCGATGGAAAGTTATTTCATGCATATACTGAATAAAGATTTTTACAATAAATAAATATAATAAATATATACTAAAAATTTTTATTCAGTATATGCATGAAATAAACTTTTTATCCAAAATATCTTCATATTACCATCCAGGAGGAGGAATATTTTAGTTGTCCCAGAGTTACCTTTGTTTTAGACTTTTCTCTTCATTGCTGTTTTCCCTGCTTTGCTCTAAGGCCTTCTTACAACCCTAAAAACACATAACTTTCTGTAAGTTAGTAAATGTGTTCTAAAAAGACTCTAAATTGAGAATCTTGGTAATTAAGTTTTTTTGCATAAGGGAGCATTTAACCATTATGGCCACTGTATGTTGCTATGTATTTGAGTTCTTTCAGTCCCTTAGGTCTCATTTTTTTCTAAAATAATAAGTCTAGTTGACTCTATTTATGATCTCTAATTATAATTCAATGTAAGCAAGGCAAGTCTATGATGAGCTCACAATAAAAAAATGTTCATTTTAAGCAAAGAAATGAACTGTAATTGCTGCAACGTGTGCCTGGTTTATGAATGTCACTGACAACAGGACATACCAAAATGAAACAGTTTATATGTTTCTGTGTCCTCATTAAAGTCATGAAATAAATTAATATGTATAAACAGTAGAAATTCCCAAATCTAAAGCTAGCTAAATATCCAAATGTAGTCAAACTCATTCAGATCAGAGCTATGACATACACTTTTATGACTCTGGAGATCTAATTTATGAATGCTGTTACAAGGTTTTTAATGGAGTGAAAATGAAGTCGGATTAAACTTCTTCCTGATGACATTAAAGCTCCAATCACAACACATAGACTAATAAATGTTACTTTTCAAGTAATGAATGTCCCATCAAAGCCTTTTTAATTTGAATTAAATTGTAATTGGGAATGTTTTGGATGCTGAAGAAAATCATAGTATTCCAGCACTATGTAGAGCACACATTTTGTTTGATATTCAAATCTTAAACTCCTCCGTTACGCAAGGCATTGTATTTATTACTGAACAATATATAGAGAGGAAAAAGACAAAGTTTCTCAACCCAAGGGACTCATGAGCTGTCCAAATCAATTATGAGATGAACCATTGTTTTATATAGCAGAAAGAAGAAGAACAAAACAAAACTCTGCCAAGCAATTTTAAGATGTCATTGCATTGACTGTAAAATGCATGCTGATTTCAAAGATGTTTTAGTGTGAAAAATTGTTTATCCTAGCATCTATGAAATATGGTGTTCAGGAACTCTAACCCCTGCTATGCTGTATCACGAGCTGTAATACAGGTGCAAATGTAATGAACACACAGACGAAAATACTATTTTTGACCATAAGATCACAGAAGGTTTTGCAATGAGGAAATAGGCATATGAACCTTTTGAAGAAGACTAGAGTATATGCAGAAAGGATAAATAGTATAGATGCATTCTCTAAAGAAAAAACAGATTCCCAAAGGTATGAAGAACCACAAGAGTTATGGAAGTGAGCCTCATGAACAAAATGGAAAAGGAGCATTAGAGAAGAGTATGTTTTTGGGAAAATCAGCTAGGATACTTCTCTCTCCCCATGTTACTTCCACACACAAAATTTTGTGAGCCTTCAGTTGGGCTATTCAAAGGCTTAATTCATCCCTAACATGTAACAAAGTCACAACTATTGTCATAATATCAACAATAGCATAGTTAAGTTTGCTCTCTTAGAGGCAAGACAGGTAGGCTAAGACCTTACTGGAAAGCTAAATGAATGTTGAGCCAGAAAGTACATATTCTCTTTCAATAGTAGCATAATTAAGGCCATTTCAGGCAATGGGGTAACAGCAGTAAGCATTTCCATGGGTGTCATTTTCTCCATCATCACTGCACTGCTGGCTACTCGGGCCCCACAGGAGTGCTGTGTGTTGAGCGTCTCTCCTTCATAAACTCTGGAGTGCAACTGAGATTCATTCCACTGAGTAGTCTCTCCACACCTCCCAGCCCCAAGTCCTACAGCACCAGCCCCA
>RJWM01033638.1:0-20413 GCA_004363535.1 Dasyprocta punctata
AGAATCTGAATCCTGAATATATTATAACCTTTATTTCTATAGTCCTTGAATTCCCCTCCACATTACTAGGGTTTATTTTATATCTCAGTTTCCTCAAGGGCCAATGTTCTTTGTCTGAATCATTTTCAGTCACCTAATAGTATTTAGTGTGCTACTCATCTACAGTAAATACATTTAGATAAATAATGATAACATTTAATTAGCAATATACCTAGTAAAAACTCAGCTCCTGTCTTAGGTCTGTACTCATTTGCTATCTGACCACTCTCAGGCCTCAGTTTCCTTATCTTTGACATGCTTTTACTAGCGCTAACAACCAAAGTATCAGCTTCAACTCACAAACTGCCTCAGTGAACTCGCCCTGCTACCACTCTGTGTGAACTGCCATTGCGCAGCAACCCGGGGCGGGGTGCTTACCACCTTCCAAATATAGAGGGCGAGGTCTGGAGAATTTCTGGGAACATGAACTAGGAAATACCACAGTAATAATGTAACAACAGTCGAAGTTGAAGCTGAGAAGATGAATGAGAAAGAAATCTCATGGAGAAGACGGGGAATGGGAGGTAGCAGAAGCATCAGGAGACAGGCGGCATCCCAGAGCTAGGCGGTGAAAGGAACAAAATGCTACCATGGTTAGGGTTGTGACACTCTCCGTCCCATTCATGGGTGACTTCTCCCCAAAACAGGACGCTTGGCTCTAGAAATCCTTTGAAAGATTTTGGTTCCTTACAATCAAACACTGCAGAAATGGAGCTGCTAAAATGATTTCTTATTTTTTACATTTTTACTTATAAATTTTCTTTCATTTTACCCCAACAAGTACCGGTCAAAGCTTTGTTTTAATATCATATTTTCTAAAATGTTAAAATAAATAAACACTTATCAAAAGGACTATTCTGTTGCCACAGCTTTAAAATTATGTCATTCTGGAATCTTTCAGTTTGAAAATAAATGTGGGAATTGATTGTGAATGATAGCAGGGTGTCATTTTCATAGCTGCTATTACAGCTAAAGACACTTTTAAATAACTATGTGATGGTGACTGTTCCATAGGGCACAGCTGGAAATAATACGAAAGACAGTAATGACCTCCATTAATATACTGTGTGAGATTTACCTACATTTCTGCCTTCATATCCCAATTCTGTTCTAATTGTCCAACAGCCTTTATTTTGCTTGATGATGTAAATGGCGTTTGAGAAATTAAAACAAAAAAATTCTCCAAGTTCCAAAACATTACAAATACATTTAAAGCCTAGATAACACAGGTAAAAGAGAAGTTTCTTATTAGCATGTGCAGAACAGACAAATTAGTGCTCTGGCGATCAATCTGCAGCAGTTAAGAGAGTGGCCTTTGGAATATTAATGCATGTACTATAGACATGTGAAAAAAAAACCTCCTATTTTTCCTTGGACACAAAAAGCATACTAAATATTTAAACTGTCAAGGTGAAAAGGTTTGATTTTGAAAGGCTGAAAGGTCATTTTAAAATTATCTTTTTGGGAAAAAAAAACACAAACTATTGATTCAAAATATCTTAAAATAACCCTCTCCCCAAATTCCAGATTACTCATGCATTAACGATACACAGTTTATAAGAAATAATACTTTTGTGAATGAAACTATTATTAATTACTAAGAAATAATAATACAAAGTAACAATTGTACAAAAGTTATTACTTATTTAGCAACCAATTTTCAGATGCATTTTTGCAAAGTAAAAGTAAAATAAAAAGTCTCCATTTGCATAGATTTCCAGATCTAATGGCTCAGGAAGAAGCCATAAAACAATTAGAAGTTGCTGAGTCAAAGTGGCTTTTCTCCAGCTTCACCCTGAACTCAGCCACAGAGTCCCATTTCCGCAGTGGTGGCTGAGAGCACAAGAGGGGAAGCAAGTGAGAAGATGGGGACCGCGAGTTTGCACCTGAACCACACTGTGCTCCTCAGCTGCTGCCCTGAGCAGGTCAAACAACCCAGATTCCTTCCCTTCCAACAGAACCCGTCTCAGTACACTCAGGCGCTTTTCACTCCCAGGCTGAGAACCACCAGGACTAAGTGAAGGTTCTTATGGTTTCATTTTAGCATTAAGAAATATAAGATTTTCCAAGATTTTATGTTGCCTTCCTCCTCTTCCTTTTCCTCCTCCTCCTCTTTCTTCATTATTTTCATATTTACGGCTTCTTTGTTTGTTCACATATTTTACCGGACAAGGCTCAGCAGAGTTATGTGCTTAACTGTGCTTTTTCTATTTGGGGTTATCTCTGAAAACTCATTTCCAAAAATAAAGTAAGGACTTCTACGGAATTCTCTTAGTGAAACTAAGATAAATGATGTTTTTGGCAGAGGCTAACTTAGAGGAAATACTGTAGCCAAAACAACAATGTCTTGTGACACAAGCAGTAAGAAGAATGTGAAATTTTTAATTTTCTATCCCAGGGCTCAAACACCAATAGCCATGTAATTTTGATAGTGTGCTACTATTATGAACCACAGTTATCTTAAAGAAAACAAGATCGGGATTAAGACAAAAACAATATTCATTTCATATTCAGGAATTAAGAATGCTCCCTGGAAAGATTTCCAACTTCAGTTTCAAATATGAAAACAAATCCCCACCCAAATATAATCAAATTGATTTTAACAATTTTGTTCACCTAATCACTGTAAATGAGCAAATATACAATTCATAAGTAACTGGTAAGCAAGAGGGAAAATTTGCATTTTAATATGACAAAATTTATGGGCTATTTTCCAAAGAAACTTTTTTTTAACAAGTTATTATTTTCTAAAGAATTTATATTAATAATGCTATGTGCTACAAAAAGAACTTTTCTAAGTATTAATAATATGAGAGTACAATGAAAATATAACACTCTAAAGATTTAATAGAAATCTATCTTTAAATAAAATTATGATCCACAACTTTAATTAAGACATCACATACTAATTTTCCCTAGATGTTCACAATCATAATTTTTGTATGCATGGGTGAATTCCTAAATTGTTTTAATAGAAGTTAGTGTGTGTTCTGGTGTCTCTAAGGCCAATTGTGCATGGATTTTTTTAAAGGACCAATATTAGTACTAAATACAAGAAAAAATTAAATATGAGTAAGATATACTTTTTGTAAAATAAATTTTTAAGTGTGCTTAATTATAATTATATAAATTAATTATGTGCCTTATCCTATCTGTGTAGCTCACTACCTCTTGAAAAAAGATTAAAGAAAGTATTTTGTAAAAATATAAAACAAGGATCCACTGGCCACCTTTCTTATCTCTGTGAAATATAAATTTCCACTCTTTTTATCATTGCTACATTTTGCAAATAAACTTATTTTTCTATATCTTACTATTTCAATGTTCCATAACAGAATGACATCAAAGATGGTGAAGAACTCTGTCACTGACCAATTTAAAGAGCATCTCTCCAATATCGATCCCTTGGACTTTGTAATGACATCAATTTTTTCTTTACAGCATCCCAGACAGGTACCTAAAAGTTTCCCAACCTCTTGGTTGAAAATGATTATGCCTTGTAGAATATTGGCTTTGAGGACTGCCTTAGAGACCACTTACTTTACCCAGGTCAATTTACACCTGAGGAACCTGAAGGACGGCGAAGCTGATCTGCCCAGTGTATCCGGAGAGCAGGTGGGAGAGTCTGATTTGGATTTTGCTTCTCTCAGACTTTGTGACTCTGAGGGCAACTCTCTCCTTACAGATCTGTTTTGAAACTTCCCCTCCTGTGTTCCCCATTGAACGCTTTTACATTTCATTACATTAACCTGCTTACATGGAAAATCGAATTTTTAAATATTTGCATGTAATTCACATATGCTACCTAGAAAACTTCAAGGAGCAAGGATTTGAAGAGAACACATTTCATTATGTTCCATTTTATGGGTGTGCTAGGAATGGGTCACTAAGTATTGAAGGATTATTTTATTTCCCCCACGTGGCCAAGCCTCAGTGTGATTTTTAGTCCCCTATTCCTCTTCCATTAGCCACATCCAACGCTCCTTCATACAAAGCTCTCGAATGTCTGAAAATGGATGCAGTGGCCATTGCTTTCTCTCTTTTGATTGAGTGTGAAGTCCAGGGTCGGTGAGGGCAAAGATTTTTAAACTGGACATTAGTGTCATGTAAGTGAAAATGCAAAAACGATCGTTGATTGAGATATTAGTGTTACTCAGGTTTCAGTTATCATCGTAAACCTAATTCATGCAGTTTCAGATTTTACAAGACTAAGCAGATAAGCAGAGTCACTGCTAATATCATGGGAAATTTTTCTTCATGACCAGAATTTTCTTTCCAATTATGAATGCCAGGCTGAATAGTATGATTCCAAACTGTGTAAGCTGGCAATAAAAAGACAACTAAATGATTAAACACAGATAAAAGAGACCAGGTCCAGAAACGAATTTGCAATACGAGTCTATACTTTATCCAAACAGACATAAAAGAAGGAAGCCTCATCCTTCCATGACAAAAAAATTTTTTTTAAGCACATTATAACTCTGTTGGGATAACTGGCACAATTGCTAATACAGTCAGTGGGAAAAGAAAGAAGTTCCATGGTATAAAATATAAATTGTAAGAAATATAGTTTTGAAGTAAACTTAGCTATTGCAATATATTAAATATCCAAATACAGAATCTCACTTTTAGACCTGATCATAGGAATGTAAGATACCCAAACACCTAGTAACTCATGAACAACAATTACAAAATACAATATGCTCATAAGGGCAGCAAGATGGTCAAGAAGAAAATAAAAGTAAAACGCCAAACACATAAACTTGATGAAACACACATGCCAAGACGTAGTAATGAATTTTAAAAGGGACAGAAAATTCTCATCTGCAAAGCCAGCGAGTGTCACCTGGAGAAATAAAGACTTATCTCTACTTTCAAAGATCTCCGTACAGTGGCTAAACCAAGTCACATAAGCAACTCAGTTACAGTGCGCAATGAGACAGCGACTTAGCCAGCGTACAAAATGGTGCTGTGGTGCTCACAAAAAGGAAGGATAAGGTTTAAACTGAGTGGAAGTGGTCAAGAATGAATTATGGAGATTGTAATACTGCCACTGTGACTTCCATGATGCAAAGGGTTTCAAAAAGTGGACATGTGGATCTTATAATAGTCAATTGGCTCACAATTTCAACTGCACTGGCCTCAACTGGAGTTCTCCATTATTCAGAGGCTCCTTCCTGATTGCTGTTTATCATCTAGACCTCAAAAAATGGCACCCACCACGTTGATCAAATTGGAACCTCTCTTCTTCAGAAGTAAACATTCCCCATCACTAAATCCTGTGAATTCTGCTTCCTACAGCAAATACGCCAGCTCACACAATCCCCCGTCAAGCTGGGACTGCTGGAGTAGCTTCTGACTGCTCTTCCTGTCCCTCTTGTGCCCTTCTTATCTACTCTTTGCACAGCAGCCAGAGCAACATCATAAAGTGAAATTCAAACAATGCGACGATCATGCTTAAAACTCTTCCAGGGCCTGTTTAACTTGGAATGAATCAAAAGTCTGCAACATGAACCAGCTGTTCTGGTTCTTCTCTACCTTCCCACATGATTTCTTACCATTTTCTGCATTGCTCATAAGGCTCATATAAACCTGGCCTTCTTTTCCTCACATGCTTCAGTTCCTTTTCACTTTGTACCTTTGTGTGTGAGTGTGTGAGTGTGTGTGTGTGTGTGTGTGTGTGTGTGTGTGCTGTGTGCCTGTGCATATATTTTCGTTGTCTCTGACTAGAGTCCTCTCAGCTTTCATATTAAAACAACCTTTTATCAGAGCCCTCACCACAGCCAAATCCATATCATTGCCCCACTTACACAGTTTCATGGAATGTTTCTTTTCCTTTATTTCATAGCCATGTGTATTTATGGTACATATTTATTTTTATATTTGCTTCATTAATCTTTTTATCCTCTTAATATATAATTTTGCCTTTTAATAATTATATGTCTAGCACTTAAGAATGCCTGAAGAGTGAATGGCTAAATTATTAAGTGGCACTAAAATATCTACTGGGATGAGAGGTATGATCAAAATGTATGGTGAATATTTAAATGTCTTCATGAGATGTGAGCAAAAGTGCAATGAATGCTCCTGCAAAGTGTCACTGAGCACCATGGCAGGTTCCATTAAGAATGTCGCCATGTACCCTCATCCACCTAATCCCCGGGATCTGCCAGTGTGCAGCCCTGACTCCTTCCCAAAACAAAATGACCAGTGAAAGGAAATGTTTTTAATCAATTTAGGACATCAAGGCAGCCAAAACAGTTCAACCGAAGACACTCACAGAGAAACATCCGTAACTGCTTCAGTAAGCGACAAGGGGATAAGTGTTCGAAGCAAAGGAGAGCATTATGAGGTGGATTTCTGGCAATGTTTCTTTTACTGTAATAAATTTTTAAAATTTTAACATTTACCATAGTTTTCAATCATAATTTGTATCTATTTGTGTTTTTATTTATTGACAGATAAGACAGATAAGAATCCAGGCTTCTGGCAGACAGTCTTAGGAAAGAAACCCTCGAAGTCTTGGAAGTATTTCCAGTTAGATAACATGAGGACTGCATTGCTGGTTTTTTATTCTTCATATTTAAAAATAACATCCTGTACATTAGATGGTTGGTAGAAACCAATTGTCAGTGTAGCCACAAGTATTAATTCTAGAGCAGTTTGCAGGTAAACTACTAGCATTTTGAGTATGACAACTGCTGGTTTCAAAACCCAGAAATAAGAAACTTAAGGGAAATAAAATTCTGAACTTCATCTTGGTCTAAGAATTTTATTTCCAACATGAGAAACTTTCCATGAAATTCTTAGTTTGCTCTCTATGTTCAGAATTTATTTTTCCCATAGTGCTTGTCAATTGACAGAATTTTGCTTAGCTTTCCAGATGTCACCTTGTAAGATTAGAAAAAGCTTGGGTGAGAGAGTAAGGGAAGAGAGGGAGAGCAAAAAGGGGTCAGAGTTCTGGTACTCTACACAGTCAGAGAAACTTCTCTAGTAACACACTATAGAAGCAATCCCCCAAAGTAGAGCCTTGGGAGGTCAGAGTTCTGAAAAAGATAAATCAAGATTTTAAATTAGAGTTAACAGTTTGTGTATGATTTCTCACTAGTTTTTCTCCTATCATAGGTTGACTTTTTCATATTTTCCCATTAAATATTTCAGTTTTTATAGTTGGCAGCAAGGCATAATGGAAAGAATAATAAAATGAGAAAAGTGAGACATGAATTCTAGTCTTGCCTCTGATTCTCCTTTAGTATGTGAATTTAGATTCAACACTTAACTTCTCTGGTCTGTTTGTTCATCTGTAAAATAAAGGAATTAAATCTGCTAATGTCTAAAAAAAACATCATCCAACTCAAATGTAATTTAGATTTCACAGTTACCAAAGAAATTAGCTTTCATAATGTGTCTATTTTACTTTACAGTGTTCTAGTCCCAGTGGGAATAGGCAGATAACAATGAAGGAGTTAAATGTTACCAGAAAAAAATTGTTCTCTGAGTGAAGTGAGGCATTTGAAAACACTTCTCTGAATCAGTTTCCTATTTTACATCTTCCAGAATTATAATAAAGTTGTAATGTTTTAAGCTACTAAGTTTGTACTAATTTGTTACATGAACAGTAGAAATGAACACACTATACATATCACATATATCATTTAATTTCTCATTTTTTCCTCTAAGGTAATATCATGAACCTTTTCTTATGCCATTGCAACCTTTGTACACATCATTTGTGTGGTTTGAAATACAGCCCATCAACTATAGGAACCATTATTTTCTTAGTTAACTCTACATTTTTACACATTTAGTTTGTTAGGCTTTGAGGAACAGAAGTAGTTCACAATATTTTTATTAATAAATAACAGAACACTTTAATATTTCTTGTGGAAGACTGCCAGTGTTCTCTGTACTTTTTAATCACCCCTTGTAAAGGTATCCAGGAAAGAAGATATCAAGAACTGCTTCAGAAAGTGGCAACAATGATGGGATAAGTGTGTTTAAAGTAAAGGCGCAGGGATTTTTGAAATACACTTTTAAAATTTTAAACATTCACTGTATAATTCAAACACAGCTCATAGTCCAGCTTCTTCTCTCCCCTTTTTTCTCCTTAGTTTTTGTTGTTTTACTTTTCTTTTTTATTCCATAATGGCTTTATTTCAGAGCTTTGAATATTTGGTACTCATTCTTCACAAAGGGCTTCATATTTTTCATGGTCTAATCTTTTTGCTCGGAGTGGTCCTAAAACTTCTGCTCCGAACTCCTGCAAATTATTATCTTCCATGTATGTTTCAGATCTGCATTCCATGTTTAACTTTATAATGACAAATATCTATCTTCCCAACCTTTCCCCCTTCCAATGCTCCATGCAACCCTAGAAGGTTGATGGACCATTGATTTGTATACTGTACCACTGAACTTTTATTTAGCAACTAACCTACTATCAGTCCTAGGGTAGAATTTAAATAGGGTTATTTTCCCTATATGCTGCAGGTTGAAATAGTAGATAGGAAAAAGCATACAAATATATATTAGAAATTCTAGAAAAATAATCCAAAGTAACATAATAACTATAAACTAGATGTTGATGGAAAAATGGTCTTTGAGGAGGGAAGATGGTAGATCTTCTCATGTGAAATGAACTATCCTTGGCAACTACAAATTGTGTTACAGTGATCTCCCTTTACCTTTGGTTTCACATTCTGCAGCTGTGGTTACCCATGTTCAACCAGAGTCCAAAAAATTACATGGGAAATTCCAGAAATAAATCACTCATAATTTTAAAACACCCACCATTCTGAGTACTATGATTAAATTTCATGCTGTCCTGCTCCATCCCTAACAAGACAAGAACTTTCCCTTTGTTCAGAGTTTCCACACTGTGTGTGTTACTTGCCCATTAGTCACTTAGCAGCTGCCTTGGTTACAAGATAGACTGCCTACATTTAAATAACCTTATTTGACTTGATAATGGTCCCAAGGCACAAGAAAAGTGATACAAAGAGGTGCAGATGCATAAATATAAAAGACACTAACTGAAGGAATACATGGTACCAGTGTAGGGCATATGATAAGGCTAGGTTTAGTATAGAGTGCAAAGCCCATGTGTTCTCAATATAAAAATATAATTTTATTTTGCAGGAGAGACTTCACATTCATATAACTTTTATGACAGTGTATTTTTATAATTGATCTATTTCATTATTATAACTGTTAATATCATACTGTATATAACTATAAATAAAACTTGGCTACATATGTTCAGGGAACAAAACACTTCATATCTATAGGACTGAATACTATCTGTGGTTTCATGCATCTAGTGCTGTTTGTGGAACATACGCCTCCAGGAAACTGAGAACACTACTGTAACTAGGGCACTATAGCCTGCACTGTATTCACTAACAAATGACCATGAGAACATGCCTTTTAACAAACTAGATTTTAGTTAAGACTTCAGTTAGCATTATCATTAAAGGAAAATAATTAAAATTGTTGTTAAAGTGGCATCGCTTTAAAAAAGAACCTATTATATAATAAGTTGAATGAGGAAGGATATTTTTGCAATAAAGTGATATTAGAATCTTATGCCTATATTTTGTTTTCAAAAGTCATTGTTTTTAACTCCAAAAAACCAAATCGGGGTATCTTATTTTCGTACATTGAAGCACATTAAATAGTTATCAATATATTAGAGTATAATTGACATAGGATAGAGAAGCCCAATTAATTTATTTCTAGAACTATAGTCATGCTATGAAAAGTCAAATATTTAGTAATAATTTGAACATCAAGTTAAATATGGATGTTGGGCAACCCATTTTGGACTCCTCCTATCTCTCAAGACCTGTTCCTATTCCCCATTCTTATTTCCCAATAAACTTTCCTACTCTTAAACAAAAAGTGTGTCTTAATTATAATACATATGTATCAAAAATTATTAGAATATATATCCCTTTTCAATTTTTATCCTAATTGAAAAAACATTCTGTTCACTAAGGAAGTACTTTATATGCTACTGAGAACCAAACTAAACATCTGTGAAGACTCACTTAATGTCTATTGAGCCACATTCTTCACAAGTTTCTCACTTCTGCTTTCATAATTAGGTAACATTTATGCACATCAAACATAGTTCTTTTAATAACTTAATACCCTGTAGAGTTTCTAAGAACTGTCTATGTTTGCTACAGAATGTCTTCTGAGTTAGTTTCAGTAGCTTCTTAGCCTTTTTAAAATTGTGCTCCAAAAAAAAAAATTTTTTTTTGGCATTTTCACAAAAGGATTTGATTTCTGTAGGAGATAGGCAGAGACATACGGTTTGGTACCGTTAACTAGCACTTCATGTCATGTGGGGAGATGGAGATTCTTCTTTCTGAGTTTCAGAAACATCTCTTATTTCATGATACAATGTAAGCCAATGCATTCCTGCTACCTAAAGCTTGAATGTTCACCTGGCCTTAAATTCTATATTTTTCTTCAAAGGTAGAATTAAATATATAGAAGAGGATTTTCATTGACAGACCAAAACATGGTTTGCTTCTTTTTTGCATCTAACTCTTAATACTAGATATAAGCAAACAAACATCCATTTAAAATAGGAGTAGAATGTAGTATTGCACAAACATAATGTGAAACAACAACCAAAGGTATAGCACCAATGGACCAAGATAACTAAATCATATACCCATACCTATATACAAACATACACATAGCATGGAATAGCTAATTGTCAATGGAGGAAATTAGTTTTTGCTTAACTTTATTCATTCAGAGAGCTGTGTGCAAAGAACAGCACAAGGATAAAATAAGAGCAGCAATTATAAACTGGATAGAATACCAATTTGTAACATATCTTTACTGGAATAGAAAAAGACTGCATATGCCTCCTTCGAAATGGCAGTGCTAACTATGCTTAATTATGTTTCAAAAGTCCAATAAATTGTTCTGTGAAATCAGCTTCTGAGAGCCCTGATGAGTTCTCCTTGATCTTTAATATTCAAAGTACCAGTGGTAGATTTACCATCCATAGGGAAAATAGGATAAAATTATAATGCTAGCTTCTGAGATGTCTTAAATGAGGGATTTTTCTTTATGATACAAAAATTATAAGAAACTCCTACCTTTGTAATGACAAAATATTTTTAAACACAAAAATATCTATTTTACTTTTCAATCATGTTTACTAATGTAGTATTTATTATATAAATATTTATTGATTACATCTACTTTTTTTTTTTTAAAGAAGTCTGTTGGCCCCACCTTAGTAAGGTTGAATTTGAATGTCTAGGAGGCTGGCCAGAGAAGAAATACATCTTAAATGTTTTTGCCATGTTTCTTGTTTTCCCACATAAGAAAGTATTGTAGCAAAATAAATTCATAATAGTATAGACATTCAGACATAATAATTGAAAGAACACATAAAAATAATACTGGAAAGCTTTATGCATCATTTAAAACACATGCATGCACTAACTACATGAGAGAGTGGATATTAGCCATGTTTCTCACAGGAAATACCTTAAATTCTAGACTTCCTTCAGTATCCCTCTAAAGCTGCAAGTTCACAGTGGCTTTGGCTCATCACAAAGGCTCTGGAGGAAGCTATTGGCATTAAGTTCAACTGTGCTATTCATATGCTAGTTTACTTTTTTACTACTTCAGTTGCTTTGCCTGAAAAATAATATATTACAATGAATATGGCATAGGTTGATATGTGCAAAGAGTGCTCAGAACTGTGATTGCTCATGGTATCTGGCTCATTAAGTGTTGGCTCTTTATGCTTCAAGTATAGACAAGATGTTTCTTGCTGCCTGTGGCTTGTGGCCAAATATTTCATCACATACATAAAAATGTGATTGGTCTTACACAGGAATACTACATAAAAGAGGGACCCTGATCTGGTTTGGAGGAGTTGGGGGAGGAGGGATGTAAGTGTCATGAGGAAGAAACTAGTAAGCGATACCAAAAGGAGGGTATTGCTGAGGAGGACGCTCTGTTCACAGGATACATTTTAACAAGTGAGAGACATACGTCATGGGTCTAAGACAGAAGGTGCAAGATGAGATTGGGAAAACTTGTTCAGGTTAATAATTCATGGGAAGGAGACAAAGCAAAGAATTTTCTCTGGATAATTTGGTGCTTTTTCTCTTCAGCCAGGAAAATTCTTCTCATTGAATTCTCATTGAATTCATTCTCATGAATGACCCTAAAATCAAGAAAGCCTAGGGAATCAGTAACTTAAACACTACTCTGAAAAATAATCAAAGACACAAGAGGAAGAGGTTATTAACACATTTTGAGTAGCTAATTCACACAGCGTGGGACATTTTCTTTTTTGAAAAAATCAAGGAGAAATTACAGAAGACTCATTCTAGATAGAACACTGAAACTTCTCCGAACCCTTTTTCTGATTCCTTCTTGCAATGTCTTTATGGGAAACTAGAATAATGCAGACTTTATGCTTTCTGCCTTCACAGAGATTAGAATGCAACAGGAAACCACTAAAAGGGAGAACTTGGGCTTTACAAGGGTATTTAGGTTGACAAATTCTCTACAACTCTGTATTCTTCTCTGTAAACATCTTTCCAAGGAAAACATTTCAAGACTCTGAAATTAATAATTTTATAGCAACAGGGAAGCTGCTAAAAGAAATCTGAAAGTTTCTAAAAGCACCCAAAGTTTTCACAGACAATTAAACAAAAAAACAAAACAAAACAAAACAAAAAAAACCACATTTCACTCAAAGTAGTCTGTTTCTACATTTGGACTATTTCTGATAGTCCATGTATTGAAAAAATCATATTTTTGAAACCACAAAGCACACAGTTGAACCTACAATATCTCTGCAAAGTAACAATATAGTTAATGCTTGATTAGCACTTTCAACACTTAACTAGGATTTTTAAAAATAGTACTCACTGAACCCTTCTGAAGCAAGAGCTATTATATTCTATTTTAGAGACAAGGAAACTGAAGAGGATAGAAATTAAATAAGTTGATCAAGGAAACCACTGATCAGTGCCTAAGCTTCAATCTGTGAGGCAGGGCTATAAAATTACATCTTTTAAAAAACTCAACGTTGTTAGGATTTTACAATGTTTGATTAAATACATACATAAATCTAACAGTTTACATAATATATTCATTAATGCCTTACACTATCACTTTGCAGAATACTAATTTGGTAACATAAAGAAAACACGACATAAAAAATGGGAAACAAAAACCTAACAAACTTGTTTTAGCTTCGGCACAAAGAAAATGAAATGGCAAAATTTACCAAAATCTTTTCCAAACTTGAAAGGAAAAAATTTATCATGTCACATGGTTGGGAATTGTAGTGAAATGATGTTGAAGAATGTTTATATTCTACGCATGTCAATATCTGAAGAAAAGTCCAGACAAGGATGGAAAAAGCCTTATTTAAATTTAATTTTAAACTTTAGCTGTCATTTATTTTCTTTGATATATAACAGATACTTCCTGAGATTTCAGAGATTCTTTACAAACTATTCAAAGTTCGTTCTAATAAACACATTTAAAATACAAATTTCTAAAATTAAATTACCAATTTTGAAGCATAAAAGTACTGAGATTCTTCAAATTAATTTTTATTATTACGAATTCATTTTACTAAGTTCTAAGTGAACTTTAGTCACATTTGTTTTTGCATATGTCATGTAAGCATTTTCATTATTTGAGTAAAAGTGCAGATCTGACGGCTTTTTTCATGCTTGGTGGACAAATATAATGAATACGGCATCTATGAACAAAAATAAACAAAAATGCCATACGGTCTAGTTCCTATGATAATCACTGAGGCAAAAGTATGTGCAAACTTGTTTGATAAGCGATTTGTCATAAAAATAACACGTATCAAAACAATTAATATTTGTGCATAATAGCATGATGTGCTTTTGAAATTAAGTATTTTTTGTGAAGATATTCACTTCAGTCTAGCAGTAGTGGAGAAGCTATGGCACTCATACTCTAGGTAGCTGTCAGTATCACTGAAAACTTTAAAAGTTTCATCATCACTGGATAGTAACAGATGAGGACCAGGAAGAAAGTTTAAAATATGTAAGGCAGTTTTCATGAAGATACTAGCTATTATAAACAAAAGAGTGCATAGCAATAATAATAAAACTATCTTATAACTATGTTTAATTTGAAAAACTACTAGTTTACAGAAATGACTAGACAATTCTAAAAGAGTTCCAAATGATTGTATAGGCCCCAGGACAGTGCAACTGGCAAGAGGAGTGTGAGTTCAGCTCCTCCCTTTCTCCTCTGACCCAGGTCATCCCAGCTGGTGAGAGAAGTCGGAAATCTGCCCCTCCCCCCTCCCTCCACTGGTGGGACTCAGGGCCCGGAGACCTGCGGGAACACCAGTGACACAGTCGGACCCTGGCTGAGGCACACACGATGGACAGGCAGAACTAGAGGCATGGAAATATCTCATGCAACATTAGCAACACAAGTCAATAAGTGATCCCTAACCTTTCTTTTTGTTTTTTCTATTTGTCCTCTTCCTCTCTTGCGTCAAATATCTGGTTTGACTCTACCATACTTTCATGTGAGTAAACAACGTCTCTTCCCTTTCTGGTTCACTTCAATACTCCTAGGCCTTCTCTTCCAATCCTGCCCTCCTGTGTCCTACAATTACCCAAAACCTGGATGAACATCCTCTGCCATCCAACCGTGCTCCTACTATATTCAACCCCATTCATCTTTCCACCCTATCCCCATCCTCCTGAACCCTCTGCCACAACAGGGTAAAATCACTCTACTAAGTGGAAAATCATCACATACGACGAGTTCCTGGTATAAGTTGGATTATATTATATTTCTGTAGATTTTCCTCCTATGGTTATAGATACCAGGCTAATAGCTACCAGTTTGTCAATAGCCAGGATGTACTTGAGTTGATTGTTATTGCCAACTAAACTACTTTAACCAGGATGTCACATATGCTATAACCAGTTTTTTTTCTCTATGCATGACAACACTGAGATTTTAAGGGGTCAGAACCATCACCATAGTTCAGTACCAAAGGAATGGGCCTTAAGTCAAATTGATAGTAACTCCCTAGTCTTAATATATTGGGAAGATAGGTTCTTGTATAGACATAAAAACCAAGAACCACATAGATCTAGAAAACACCCAGAGGAACAGGCACCTTTTAGAAAAGCCTTGACACCAGTGATAAGACAGAATGTAAAAAAATCTGTAAGCATCAAAACAGAAAACAAAATAAAACAGAAAATAAAAAATGACAAGATGAAGAAGCAAAATGCAATCCTAAATGCCAAGTCCCCCTGGACAAGTCAAGAGCACAAAGAGACAGAGAAAATCAGAAGCCAACCACTGGAACTCTCTGAAATGAGAGCAGCAAAAGTGAAAAAACAAACGGAACAGGCCATAGAAAAATAATCTCTAAAGTTCAAAAAGAAATGACTATCAAAATAAGACATATTAAAGCAGAAACAGACAAATAAAGGATCTCAGGAAAATAATGGAAACCATGAATATCAAACACAGACCAAAAAAATTGAACCCATGAAACAGATCCAAACAGAAATGCAGGAGATTAAAAACTCCATAGAAAGTACATGAAGCAGAATGAATGAAGGTGAGGATAGACTATCAGACCTAGAAGACAGGAACATAACTAGTGACCAGGAAAAGAAAAATGTTTTAAAAACACAAGAGACCATGAAAAATCAATCCAACAGCTACAGGTTGAAGCATGGAAGAACAACAGAAGATTCATTGGAATCAGTGAGAAAGATGGAGACAGCACAAAATCCATTAAAAAAATTCTTCAGAAAACTTCCCAAAAGTGGATAAAGAATCTGACATGCAAATAAATGAAGCATATAGAACTCCAAGTAGCCATAACCAAATAAATCTACACCAAGTTATAAAATAATCAAGATTTTTAAAATTCTGTACAAGAACAAGATATTAAAAGCAGCTAGAGAAAAGACACATATAACGTATACAGGAAAGTCCATAAGAATCACAGCAGATTTCTCAACACAAACCCTCAAATAAAGGAGAGCTTGGAGTGATGTATTTCAAGCTCTAAAGGAAAACAATCTTCAACTCAGCTTGATGTACCCTGCAAAACTATCATTAAAATTTGATGGAGAAATAAGATACTCCCAAGGTAAAGAACACTGAAGAAATTTATGACCACCAAATCACTTCAACAGAATGCTCTGAAGGACACATTAGAAAGAGATAATGAAGACCACAAACACTTGAACACAATAGAAAGCCACCACCAGGCAAGGCAGGCAATTAAACAGAGAAGAAAGACAAGGAATAAACAACAGGAAAACAACACAAAAAAGAAAAACCAATACATATTAGTTATAACCATCAAGATAAATGGTCTCAATTCACAAATCAAAAGAAACAGACTGGCAGAATGGATCAAGAAGCAAGATTCAAAAATATGCTATATTCAAGAAACATATTTAACCCAGAAAGAAATTCACCGATCAAAAGTCAAAGTATACAAATCAGATCTCCATGCCACAGGAACACAGAAAAAAGCAGGAGTAGCTAGTCTATTTGCACACAATGCAAACTTTAAATCAAAACTGACCAAAAGAGACAATGATGGTTACTACATACTTATTCAGGGAAAACTCTAAAAAGAGATAACAATTATAAATATTTATGCACCAACAACAGGTTCACTGAACTACATAAAACAAATATTAACAGACATGAAAAATGAAATAAGTAGTAACACAATTGTAATAGGGGACCTTAATATCCTACTCTCACAAATAGATGAACTAGACAAAAAAATACTAGAATTAAACTAAGCCTGTGAATAAATGTACTTGGTAGAGGTCTACAGTGTTCCACCCTAAAAAATCAGAATACACATTCTTCTCAGCTGCACATGGGACATTCTCCAAAATAGATCATATATCAGCTGACAAAACATGCTTAAGTAAACAAAGAGGAATTGAAATCATCCCATGCATACTATCTCCAACCATAGCACAATGAAAATGGAAAACAATGACAAAGAAAAACACAAAAACTACTTTAACACATGGAAGTTAAACAACACCCTTCTGAACAACTAGTGGGTCACAAAGGAAATCAAAGATGAAATTAAACAGTATATACAATTATATGGTAATGTCAATACCACATACTGAAATTTATGAGATGCAATAAAAGTATTCCTACGTGGGAAATTTATAGCAGTGAACTCACACATCAGGAAAATGGCACGAGCTCAAATAAACAACCTAATGCTGAAACTCAAACTTCTGGAAAAAGATGAACAATTCAAACCTAAAGCTTGTAAGAGTGAGGCAATTACAATGGTAAGAGTAGAAATGCATTGAAACTAAGAAAATGATACAAAGAATCAATGAATCCAAAAGTTGGTCCTTTGAAAGAATAAATAAAACTGATAAACCATCAACTAACCTCATCAAAAAGAGAAAACAAAAAACACAAATACAAGAAATTAAGAATGAAAAGGGGGAAATCACAATGCATTCCACAGAAATTCAGATGATCATCAACACCTACTATGTGAACATATATTCTAATAAGATGAAAAACACATTTAATACATACCTTAAATGGATAGATTCCTAGACACAATCAAACTGCAAAACAAAATCAAGAAGATATAAAAATTCTAAATAACCCGATATGAGCCAATGAAATTGAAAATGTAATTAAAAATTTGCCAATGAAGAAAAGCCCAGACCCTGACAGATTCACTGTTGAATTCTAAAATTAATTTAGAGAAGAACTAGTGCCACTAATGCTGAAAATCTTTAAAGAAATTGAAAGGGAAGCAGTACTTCCAAAATCATTCCTGGAAGCAAGTATTACCTTCATTCCAAAACCAGAGAAGAATGCAACCAAACAAGTAAAGTACAGGCCAATTTTCCTAATGAATATAAGTACAAAAATCCTTAATAAGATACTAGCATACAGAATGCAGCAAATCATCGAGAAGATTATATATCATGACTAAGTAGGATTCATCCCAGTGATGCAGGGATGGTTCAACATACATGGATCAACAAATATAATACACCATACCCACAGAGCTAAAGACAAAAACCAAATGATCATCTCAGTAGCTTCAGAAAAAGCATCTGACAAAGCCCAACACCCTTTCATGATAAAAATCTTACAAAAAATCAAATAGATAGTCTTTGCCTCAATGTGATAAAAGCCACTTATGACAAACCACAGCCAACGTCACACTACATGGTCAAAAACTGAAAGCTTTCAGTCTAAAATCAGGAACAAGACAAGGATGCCCATTGTCACCACTCCTATTCAATATAGTTTTGGAAACATTAGCCAGAGGAATTAGACAAGAGAAAAAAATAAAAGGAATAAAGATAGGCTAGGAAGAAGTTAAATTATCATTATTTGTAGATGACATGATACTCTTCATAGAAGACTCCCAAAACTCCACCAAAAAACGTTTACATTTAATATTCAAATTCAATAGTGTAACAGAATACAAAGTGAACACTCAAAAATCAATAGCATTTCTGTACACAAACAACAAACTCACAGAGAGAGAAATTAGGGAAAGTACATCCTTCACAAAAGCATCTAAAAAATTCAAATACTTGGATTCAATCTAACAAAGGATATAAAAGATCTGTACAGTGAAAATCACAATACGTTAAGAAAAGAGATTGAAAAGAATATCAGTAAATGTAAAGATAGCCCTTACTCCTCGATAGGAAGAATGAACATAATGAAAATGGCCCTACTCCCAAAACTTCTATACAGATTTAAAGCAATCCCAATCAAAATTCCATCAGCATACCTCACAGATCTAGAAAAAATATTCTTAAAATTCATTTGAAACCAGAAGAGATCTAGAATAGCAAAATAAATTCTCAGCAACAAAGGTAAGTCAGGGGGCATCACAATCCCAAACCAGAAATTATACTACAAAGCTACTGTGATAAAATCAGCATGGTATTGAAAAAAAAAAAACAGGCCTGAGGATCAGTGAAACAGAATAGAATATGCAGATACAACCCCAAACATACTCAACCACTTTATATTTGACAAAGGGGCCAAACATGTTCACTGGAAGAAAGACAGTTTCTTTAACAAATGGTGCTTTCCACATGTTGAAGACTAAAACTAGACCCATGTCTATCACCATGCAGTAAACGTAAGTCAAAATGGATCAAAGATCTAAATGTTAAAAAAGAAATACTAAATTTACTGGAAGAGAAAATAGAAAGCTTGAAGATATTGTTTGGACAAAATATCATGCCTATATCTTGTATGCTGAATAAGTACTACAAAGACAACAATATGCAATGTATTAATTATTATAACATTCCTACTAACCTGTTTTGAAAGTCTGTTTTATTGGTATTTTATTTTTTCTCTTTAAAATAAGAAAATGATTATATATTTTTAATATGAAGTTAAAGTTAACTAAATCAATTTCCTCTTCAGTTATGAAACTGGAACTTGGCTCAGATGCAATTAAGTCCTATTTTCTTTTCTTATATATGATTAATAATTAATACATTTTAACTATTAAGGTAAATTATTAGGAAGTAACTGATAGAATTTCATCAATCAAAGATAGCTAATAAGAAATGTATCAATGTATATATTTTGAGGTCAATTCATGCCAAAATTAAATGCATTTCTCAGACGAGAGGAAGGAATAAAAACAAAAACAAGAAACAATATTTCCACCAACCCTTTTCAGTTACCACCACTGAAAAGATAACAACTATTCTAACTGCCTAGAGGATACCACACCATAACACCCCAAACTATCATTTACTTAGGCAAATGTAAACCAATTTCCTGTCTAGGGCTACTAGGTAAACAATGGAGTACTCTGAATGTAGATATTTTAGCAGAAGAAGCTAATGATTTGCTTTGTTTTTAAACATGTATAATCATGTATATTTTTTTTCTCTGACATCCAGCCATTTCTGTTCATATGCCTTATATGTTTAGGCCAGTATTAGGTTCATAGAAAACCTGAGAAGAAGGTACAGCAATTTCCTATGCATCCCCTGCCCGGCACATTGCCTTCTCTTTTATCAACATTCCTCCCAAGAATGATACATTTGTTTAAACTGGGGAACTTACCCAGAGACATGATTACCACCCAGATTGCACAATGGTAGATTAGGGTTCACTCTGATGTGCTTTCTATGGGTTTAGACACACTGCTGATGATACATATCCACCATTATTGCAGGTCCACTTGTTTTTAGACAGAATGTCATTTTCATTACATATTTTCTAATGACTTGGAGTAATCACTATGACCATTAAATATTGTACTATATTATGCTCTTTGGTTTTGAAGTATACT
>RJWM01033639.1:0-20439 GCA_004363535.1 Dasyprocta punctata
ATCAAATTCTGCTCTGATTTCACTACTTCCAATTGCCTTGGCCAGTAAAAACTTCAAGTGCTCCTGGTGTTCTGTAACCGTCACCCAGGACGTTCCTGGGAGTGCCATTGTTGTTTGGACGGCACTTCTCACACTTTAAATTGCATGCACGTCACTACATTGTTAAAATGCTGCTGCTGATTAAGTAGAGCCAGGGTGGCCCCGATCTTTTGTATTTCGTTCTTTCTTTTTTTTTTTTTTTTTTTTTGCTGGACCAGGGATTGAACTCACAACCTCACGCCTGCCAGACAGGCGCTTAAGCCATTGAGCCAGACTCCCAGCCCTAATATTTTGAGTCAGGGTCACAGTATGTAGCCCAAGCCGGCCTCGAACTTACAACGCTCCTCCTACCTCAGCCTTCCAGGTGCTGGGATTAAAGGCGTGCACCACCATGCCTGGCTCAATCTTTTGTATTTCTGAGCAACTTGATGTTGGTGCTGCTGGGTCACGGACCACACTGAGGTAGTATCCGTTTTTCTTGGTCTCAGTCCTGCTGCTTCTTTGCTTCCAGAGCTATTTGACTCTCCAGCCCTTTGCCTGCTTCACAGGGACTCGCCCTCAGGCCTGGCATATGATGTTTATAGCGAGAGCAAACCGGGCGAGAACTGATTTGTGGTGCTAGATGCCTGTTTTGGCAGGAACACTGACTTCTAGGTACTCAAGATCTGACTGGATCCTTGGTTTCCTCCACTTACTACGTTCCTGCCTTACTCCAGTTTTGATATCTTATTCCATTTGACTTCTTGGCACCGGTAGTCTACTAAGATGAGAGAATTTTAATGTTGAGATTAGGTCTAGGAGCTGTGTGGGACAGGTGCCACTGTAACTCATTGTCATCAAGACTCAGGCTAAGGTCAGCACATGAGAGTGACTGTCCTGGGTTGCCTTGGTTAGGGCTTTGCTCTGCAGGGGACTGAAAGCTGTTAGCTCACTATGTTTCTGCCCTTACTCTTGACAACGAATCGAGGTGACCTGTGACTTTTGCGTGGAATAGGAATTATAGAAGAGCCACCTCACAGAGCAGTATTGGGCAGTATTTAATGGCACTTGATGAAATTTACCACCACTGAATCCTTGAGTCCAGCTGTCCTGGTGGTGATTATCCTGGGCTCCCAGCCAAATAAGAAACTGTAGGAAAGAGGTGGTGTTATAAATACTGGAGCTGTAAGAGACTGGAAGTCTTCAGTTAGTAGGTTTCTTAGTTTTTTTTTGGTTTCTTTTTGTCTTTTTGAGATAGGGTTTCACTGAGCAGTTTGTGCTGGTTTCGAACTCGCTTTGTAGCTCAGGCTGGTCTCAAACATGCAGCAGTCCTCCTGCTTCAGCCTCCCAAGTGTTGGAATTGCAGGTGTGCACCACCATATCTGGCCTTGTTTTGTTTTTTTGAGGCAAGGTCTCACTATGTAGTTCAGTCTGGTTTTGAACTCACTGTGTAGCCCAGGTTGGCTTTAATCTCTCGTGGTTCTCCTCAGCCTCCCAAGTGTTGGGATTACAGGTGTGTGCCACCACACCTGACCAGATTTCTTATTTTGTGAAGGCTATTAAGTCAGCTGTGGCAATAAAATGATGCCTGTCACATGAGGTAGTTTACTTCCCTGATGTGACTACTAAAGCCTGCCATTTCACAGAATTCCTATTTTAGTTTTAGATCTTATTTGACATCTGGACACTGAAACCCCTGTGAAATATGAGCCTGGGACTTCAAATGCAATTTATTAATTGTTAGCTAAACCCAGCATCTCCCTGTTTGGGACAGAATCCATGTCTGGCATGTTGGGAGCCTCTGCTCTGGGTGTGGCTGCTGTAAAAGCGTAGTTTGCTAGCAGGGAGTGGAGTGGGGTTTGATGGAACGGGGACAGGCCATGAAGCCAGTCCTAGAGAAAGGAAGTGGAACTGTGGGTGCTCATTAGTTGGGGATGCATTCATAGTGAGGCTGGGGCAGCAAATCAGAAGCCAGGCTGGAGCCTGCCGAGGCTAGGAGTGGAGCTGCAAGGCCATCGGAGGGCAGAACAGTGAAGCAGGCAGGAACCGGGAGAGCCCAGGACAGACGGATGTGTGAAAGCGCAGGACGGCACAAAGTGGGCTGAGGGACGACGGATGGAGCGATAGGAAGCGTGCATGGAGTGATGGTGGAGAGCGGAGAGGTGAGTGACAGGGTATTGTACCGGGAATCACAAATAACTGAACCACAACCAGCCTTCCCTGGCAGCCTTCACGTCAGCTAGAGAGGCCTGCGGCCCAGGTGGCGGAAGTGGGGCATGTGGATCAGGAGAAGAAGTAACTTTTTGTGGGCAGCGTTTGTTCACATGGGAAAGCTTTCAGAGACTATATTGTTTAGAGTTTGCATGGCATAGAAGTCATTTGAAGAACAGAGCTGTTAAGCTAACATAAGAAAGGGAGCTCGTTAGAAGGTACAGGGGTGGCAGCTACCAGGACAGTTCGAGTCTCCAGGAACTCAGCTGTCATCTTGCACTAAGCTTGCCTCGCCTTCTTGTCAGGGCCCCATGTCCTCTGGTCTCTCTGTGCCCCCTCGTTGGTGGGACCACGCTCTCTGTGCACCTTGTCGAGCATGGCAGCCCCGAAACCCCTGCATTTCCGTGAACTCAGAATAGTAGTGGGCCTCACCCGCACTCCTTAGTGCAGCTTCTCCTTCTCAAGAGCAGACATCTGACCGGTCCCGATCCAATCAGCTGTGGTAGGGAGGGCAGTGTTAGGCGCTGCTAACTAAATGGGTGGCAGTAGGTTTTTTTTTTTTTTCCTTTCAGTACTATGGATCGAACCCAGAGCTTTTGCTATAAATTCAGTCCTTTTTATTTATTTATTTTTTTGTTTTGAGATAAGGTCCTGCTGAGTTATTCAGGGTACCTTCAAGCTTACGATCCTTCTGCCTCAGCCTCTCAAATAGCTGGGTTGCAGGTGAGTGACGGCATAGGTGGTGGGTGGCAGGAGTTTTCTGGGAAGATAGCCAGTGGTTTTGGGGTGCTTCTGCTACAGAGGGAACTATAAAGGCAAATCCTTTATAATGTTAGCCTTCATGTGTCTAGACAAAGTATTCCTTTATTTTGTTTATTTATATTTTAATAAGTTAGTTAATTTTGAGACAGGGTTTTGCTGTGTAGCCCAAGCTGGCCTCAAACTAGAGATGATCCTCCTGCGTCAGCCTCCCAAGTGCTGGGATTACCAGTGTGCCACCATGCCTGGCTCCTTCATTTTAAAATAGTGTGCTGTCAGGTGTATAATTGCAGCATTCTGAGAAGCTGAGGTAGGAGAATTCCAGGTTCGAGCCCAGCCTGGGAATTCAGTGACTTAGCAAGACCCTATCTCAAAAAAAACAAAAAACAACAAACAAACAAACAAAAAAAAATGGTGGCTGCCTTTGTCCAGACATTAACAAAAACATTAAATGAATGAGAAAAGTCAGTGTGTTAGGTTTGCTGGGCAACAGTTGGTTCTTTCCATGTTAGGGACGAATTTCCTGGGTTCTTTCCATCTTTCATCTTTTCCTGTAGCCTACGGCACAGAGCTGTTACATGACTGTGCTATTTTAGGGTTGTAGTTTGTAGCTTAGCCTTCCTTCATTACTGTGTTGTCAAGAAATAACTTACTTGTGAATTGAATTTGTATGTTTAATTTCTTTGTTTGTTTGTTTGTTTCTTTTTTTTTCCGGTACTGGAAATCGAACTCATGACCTCGCACTTGCCAGGCAGGCACTGTGCTGCTGAGTTATATCTCTGGCCCCTCTGTGCCTAATTTCTCTCTCTCTTTTTTTTTTTTTTTTTTTTTTTGTGGCATCAGGGATTGAACTCACAACCTCGTGCCTGTCAGACAGGTGTTTAAGTCACTGAGCCAAACTCCCGGCCCTGGATTTTTGAGGCAGGGTCACACTATGTAGCTCAGGCTGGCCTTGTGCTTGCGTTGTAGCCCAAGACGGCCTCGAACTCACAACACTCTTCCTACCTCAGCCTCCCGAGTGCTGGGATTAAAGTCGTGCGCCACCATGCCCAGCTTGTGCCTAATTTCTAAATACTGTTTTCTTTTTTTTTTTTTTGCGGCACTGGGGATTGAACTCACAACCTCGTGCCTGCCAGGGCAGGCCCTGAAGCCACTGAGACAAACTTCCAGCCCTGGTTTTTTGAGGCAGGGTCGCACTGTGTAGCTCAGGTCAGCCTTGCGCTCGTGTTGTAGCCCAAGCCGGCCTCAAACTCACAACGCTCCTCCTACATAAGCCTCCCGAGTGCTGGGATTAAAGACGTGCGCCACCATGCCCGGCACTAAATATTGTTTTCTGAGGTGCTCACTTGGCTTCTCGGGCAGGATGGGAAGAACAAAGGGACTAGAAGCAAAAAGGTCAGTTGTGGTGGAATTGTGCAGAAGGCAAGGGATGGAGTTTGCCCGAGCAGAGGCCGGTCCAGAGAGGAAAGCGATGGGAATGCTTCACAGCTGCCTCTTGAGGAGGACCGGCCGAGGCCACTGAGCATCGCTGTCTGGCTGAAGGGTCGGGTTTTGTCAGAAACATCAAAAACCAAGAATTGGGAGGAAAATTAGCTAAAGGGTATGTTGGTCACCCTGGGAAGACACGGCTGAGGAGACTGTGTGGAGCTACTTTTGATTTTGTTTTTTTTTTTTTTTGGCGGCACCGGGGATTGAACTCACAACCTCGCGCCTGCCAGGGCAGGCGCTTAAGGCACTGAGCCAAACTCCCGGCTACTTTTGATTTTGATTTGTCACAGCTCATAGCAACCCGGATAAGTGGGCGGTCTTACCATCCGTCCTATTTCACGGCCCAGGAATTGAGGGTAGGGAGGTAACAAACACACCGAGGCTAAGCTGGAGCTGGCACTGGTGCCTGGGTCTTTCTGCTGATGAGCTACATCCCTTGCCATTCTTCAGTGCAGGAGTCAAGGTGGATGAGTTCTTTGAAGTGCATAAAGTGAATCTGTTCTCTATTTACTCAGAATCGCAAAACAGTGTTAGCCTGCAGTATTTGCTTTATAATTGCATGGCCGCACTGGTTGTTTGAGCGGTGTGTTGGACCGAGACACAGAAGGGTAGGAAACTTGGCCAAGTGACTGGAGGAATTGTTCCAGTGTAATGTTTAGGGTCTTTCATTGGCACATAAATGGGTCTCTTTTAGATAGGGCTGTATTTGTGCTTGTGTGTGTGTTTGAGGGCCCTCATAGGTACGTACAGTATTTGGCAAAATACAGGTCTGATTTCTGTGGCCAGTGTTAATTTTGGGAAAGATTTAAGCATATGGTTTATCACTTGATATAAAATAATTAGACTTTAGGCTGGGTGTGGTGGCACATGCCTGTAATCCCGGTGCCTGGGAGGCTGAGGCAGGATTGTTGGGTTCCAGGCCAGTTTGGGCTACATGGTGAGTTCAAGGCCAGGCTGAACTACAGAGTGAGACCCTGTCTCCAAAAAAAAAAAAGTGTTAAAATTTTTCTTTTCTTTTTTTTTTTTTATGCAGCACCAGGGATTGAACTCACAACCTCACGCTTGCCAGACAGGCGCTTAAGTCACTGAGCCAAACTCCCGGTCGTGGTTTTTAGAGTCAGGGTCGCACTGTGTAGCTCAGGCCAGCCTTGCGCTTGCGTTGTAGCCCAAGCCGGCCTCGAACTCACGACGCTCCACCTACCTCAGCCTCCAGAGTGCTGGGATTAAAGGCGTGCGCCACCACGCCCGGCTCCTAGTGCTGGGATTACACCTAGCATCATTTCTTGAATTTGGCTCCATGTGTGTCCAGAATGTCGTACCCCAAAACTTCTAGCATCCAATGAGCCTGGGTCATGCTCCTGGCCTGGATGGGTACCTTGTGTGAAGATCACACCAGAGGTTTATATCAGCACTGGATGGTCTGGGAGGTTCAGAAGAGCCTTGAGGAAACAAACTGTGTTTGTGTGTATTTAAGCTAGCATTTCCAAAGTTCCTGGACTATAGGTCCTTTTCTTTCCCTTTTTTGGTGGAAGGTTTTGAAACAGGAATTACATGGCTACATAAACATCTTTCTAAGCTGTTGGTTTCATTTTTGATGAAATTAAAAGAAAACGACAGACTAAGGAAGAATACACAGAGGGCTTTATCAGTTCTTTTCCTCTTAATGTAACAGTGATTGCTGAAATGTAATTAACTCTCTTTTTCTCTCTTTTTGTTTTCTCTCTACATATTCCAGAAAGAGAACTTTTAGGTGATTTGATTCTAAAAATCAGCAGGAATAGGTGTTTTGTGAAAGATGACTTTGAGGTACTCCCAGTCATATTTTACAGAGGAAAATACTTTGTTTCATAATCCAAAATAATGTTTTAGTGAACTTGGTATCTAGTGAAAGTTGTTTTCCCGTTAGCTGGTGTGTGAGAACCCTGCTGAGAGCGGAGCCGCTGCTTTCCCTCATGGTGGGGGAAGTCAGGGGCAGGGTTGGGCGGCAGCAGTGGCCCGGCACTGTCTGCATACTGTCCTGGGGCTGCCCCAGGGAAGCAGGTTTGTCACGGTTTTAGTGGGATTAGGTATTGGTGGGAGAAGAGCGGGGTGACACGAGGAAAGTGTGTTTGCGTAGAGCAAAGTTTCTCTTCCTCAACGCAGTTGGCAGTATTGACTGTTGACATTTGTTAGGGGTGGGTAGGGAACACTGTAGGATGTAGACACAGCATCCTTGGGCTCTACCTCCTTCCTTAGTTATAATACCCAGTCTGTCACTGGGCTTTGCCAAATGTCAGTGGCGGAAGAGACTCGCCTCATGGAGAGCCACTGCCCTGAAGCCTTACGGTGAGAACAATACCTCAGAGCTTCAAGTGGGAAAGGAAGATGTCTGTTGAGGGAAGCGAGCGAGTAGTCAGGCAGCGAGTCCCCCAGAGCTATCAGGTTCTGCGAGCTCTGAGGCAGCTTCTTCAGCTATGGTGCTGAAAGTCTCAAAAATGCTTGCAGTTGTCTTCCGCCAGTGCAGGGGTTTGAACCGAAGGCCTCGTGCATGTTATGGAAGTGTTCTACGACTCTCCAGTGCATTGTTCTTTCCTTCCTGCCTCCTTTTCCCTCTTTCTCTTTCTCTTTCTGTCTCTATGTATTTCTCTCTTTCATACTAGAGATTGAACCTGAAAGTGCTCTACTACTGAGCTGTATCCCTAGCCCTTTTTATTTTTTAAGAGGGTGCCATTGAATTGTCCTTGCTGAGCTTGTACTTGTGATCCTCCAGCCTCAGGCCTCTGATTAGCAGGGATGACAGGTGTGTGCCGTCATGCTGGGCACAGATATTTTTTATTTAGTATTTAAAATTTTAAAAACTAGCAAAACAGAGGAGAAACAGTACATGTTGCTGATAGTTCAGAGCATCTCAGGGGCAAAGGCTGCTGTGCTGCAGGACTGGGGATTTATTTGCAAAAATTTCAAAGTCTCATTTGGGAGACAAAAGAAAATGACTTTGAAGCTTTCCCTTCTACAGTCAAAACATCACTTCTCACTTAGGAAATCTGTATTTTGCTTTAAACCAGAATTGTAGCAATGGTACTAAAAAAAGCATGGTATTTATAAAATCCCAGAAGCATGCTTCTGGAAGTGGGATGCATTTACTCCTAAACCAGGAATCTTTTGTTGCTAGTATTTACATGGATGAGTAATTTGATTATGAGAGATTAGAATTTATGAAATATGGTCTTTTTTTTTTTTTTTTTTAAATAAGTGGACGTGGTCGCACGTGCCTGTAATACCAGCTACTAAGGAGGCTAAGGAAGTGTGCAAGTTTGAGGCCAGCCTGGGCGGTTTAGCAGGTGAGACCCTGCCTCAAAACAAACAGATAAGCAAGCAAGCAAATGAAAGGGGCTGGGGCTGTAGCTCAGTGGTAGAATGCTTTTCTGGCATGCTGGAGGCCCTGGATTCAGTTCTTACTACTGCCGAAACAAACAAAAACCCAAAAAACCCACCTTCAGTTTATATCTAACAGTGAAGAAATTTAGAATTTTTTTTGTTTTCTCATAGTGAAATCATTTGAGTAACCCACTTTATAACCAGAGTCTATAATTAATTTTCCTGAAGTTTATTAATGGATACAGCCTTAGGCCAGAGCTTTTCAGTATTTTTATAAAAACTGACAAATCAGTAAACTGCCAGCACAAGAGACTTAGTTGAAATAATGTACTGTATCCAATGGGAAACAGACCTTGAACAAAAGCACTTCTGACAGAATGGCCGAGGTTGATGATTTGGATGACCTCTGAGTTTGCAGGAAACTTAAGCAAACTCCTGCTTTCTTTTGTGTAGATAGGAGATTTTGAAGATAAAAATCTACATGTGTATGATGAACTCAGAGAATTTTATTTAGAAGTTAGACTTTACAATGTAAATGTGAGTGCAGTTGGGTGTGGTGGGAAGCTGAGGTAGCAGGATCTTGAGTTTGAGGTCAGTGACAGTCACATAGCAAGACACCGTCTGAAAACAAAATAAGCTAGGTGGTGTGTGGCATGTTTGTAATCCCAGAATTTGAGAAACTGAGGCAGGAGGGTTTCAAGTTTGAGGCCAACCTGTATAACATAGTGAGACCCCCCAGAAGAAAATGAAATTGTGTAATTGTTACATAACTACTTATATACCATAATAATTTCCCTATTAATAATTCTAAACAAGCCGGGCGTGGTGGCATACGCCTTTAATCCCAGCACTTGGGAGGATGAAGTAGGAGGAACATTGTGAGTTCAAGGCCGGCTTGGGCTACAATGCAAGCGCAAGGCCGGCCTGAGCTACATAGTGCGACCCTGCGTCAAAAAACCACGGCCGGGAGTTTGGCTCAGTGGCTTAAGCACCTGCCTGGCAGGTGCGAGGTTGTGAGTTCAATCTCTGGTGCCTCACACACACACACACACACACACACACACACACACAAAATTCTAAGCATAATTTCTAGTATTTTCACTGTTATAAGTAACAGCTAAGTATTTTTGTATACATATTCTTCATTTCTTTGGTTTCCAGCGTTGTCCTGTGTACCCTAGATTTAGTGACATGTCATCCTGATACAGCAGATAGGGTTCTGGCCCATTTTCCTTTGGGAATAACTGCAGAAGGAGCTGAGTTTTCTTTTTAGGTTTTAAGAATTTATTCTGGTGGAGAAGAGACCATCCCATGGTGATCTCTAGCTGAGGTTTTCTTTCATTAGGCCGTAGCTCAGTGAGGCTGGGTGGGCCCTGCCCTGAATTCTGTCCTGGTGTCTCCCGGCCTTGTCGGGGCAGTCGACTCTGGCTGAGAGCTGGTTCCCACGGGTGTCTCTGGACGTGAAGGAAGGGCAGTGCTGTGGGAAAGCCAGACTGTCTGCTGTGTTGGGGGTTTAAGGCGCGGCACAGTTACTCAGGACCGCAGGAGGCCTAGGGCAGACCTAGATGTTCTGTTCCTTTCCATGGGGAGGTTGGGTGGTTTGGTGTTTAGTAAATGTTCTCCTGGGTTTGAGCTTGTCTTGGCTTTTTTTTTTTGGTTGTTTTATTTTGTTTTGTGTTTTTTAACAAGGTATCACTTTGTAGTGCAGGCTAGCCTTGAACCCATTGTGTAGATGAGGGCAGTGGCCTCAAATTTGTGGGATCCTCCTGCCTCTGCCTCGCAGTGCTGGGATTACAGGTGTGCACCACCACACCCAGCTTTCTTGTGTATGTTGTTTTGAAGTGCTAACCTTTGGGCTGTCTGGCCCTTTAAATCCACATTCCATTTTCTTCAGAAAAACATAGAGCAGGTATTTTTGGAAGTGGTGTGTATTCAGCAAGTATGTATTCCACTGTTCCAGACCCTTCGTTTCACAGCAAGTCAGCACGGCTCTATTTTTGACTTGAGCAAGAAAAGGAAAACGTGGGTCATCTGGATTGACCAGAGTTGCTTAATGTGGATATTGTTTGATGCAGATTTGGTTCCAGAGTGACACAGCAGCATCCTGCCACTCTGTGTTTTGGGTCGCGACGCGGTCGGAAGGGGAAGCGGGATGGAAGTAAAACTGCGGCGCTGTGTCATTGCAGGATCTGTCTTCTTCCCCCTGGGCTGCAGATGGAGGCCACAAACCAGAGCAGAAACCTCCTGCTTGGAGCTCAGTCTGTGTCACGCAGGCCTGGCGAGGGTTGCTGGTTGTGGTTACGCCGTCCTCTTCCCCGACCTAGGGCCTTTCTGAGTATAGGAGACCATGCAGAGTCTGGGGACAGCTGCTGCGGTTTTTGCCACTTCCGGAGGAAGTGACTGAAGCGCTGGGCTTTGTGAAAGTGGCTTTACTCTCTGCCCCACCCCGCCCCATCCCCTCCCCCCCCCCAGGGGAAGGGAGGGGAAACAATATGCAAATGGTTTTCCTTCCACCAGGGGCAGGATTTGATGGGAGTCCTCCCCAGACCACCTTTTTTTTTTTTTTTTTTTTTTTGTTTTGTAGTGCAGGCTGGCCTTCAGCTCACTGTATAGCCCAGGTTGGCTGGCTTTGAACACGTGGTGATTCTCCTGTTTCAGCCTCTCAAGTGCTGGGATAACGGGTGTGCATTGCCAACTCCCCTCCCCCCCACTAAGATAATAAATGTGGAATAACTAAGACAATAAATATGAAATCAAATACTTTAATTTTGAGTTTTCTTTGTAAAAATGTGAATATAAAAAAATGTAAATTTATGTATTCATACATTTCATTTTCCTTTCTGTCTTCAGCATATTGGCAATCACGCTGTTTCCTTGATTTTCCTTTGTTCTCCCATTAGTTTGGATATGCATAAACTCTGAAGTTAGCCAGGTAGAAGTGACCGAGCTGTCCTAGGCTCTGGGTCACCAGGAAGCTGACACAAGTAAGTCTTTACCTGAGTACCTCACCGGGTTGTCCTTCCTGAGGCACGTAAACATATGTCTGTGTCCTTTTGCTGGGAAATATGCTTAGCCAGAAAATAGCACTCACATTCTCATGTACATTCTACTTAAAAGAACTTTTTTCCAGAAGTGGAATGAGTGCTTAAGAAATGTAAACTAAAGTAAAATTAGGTAGCCTTGTCACGACTTAACTGCTTTAACCAGGGCTTATCCAAACATTTGCCTTCCTTCTCCGGGATGGTGGTTACTGTGCCTTGTGGTTTCCGTTTGTTCCTGGCTCTTTTTGCTGAAAGAGTGGTTATTACCTTTTTAAAGATCTAGTATTGTTTTTTATTTTTTTTTGAGACAGGATCTCACTGTTGAACTCTGTAGCCCAGGCTGGCCTTGAACTTGCCGAGATCCTTGTGCCTCAGCCTCCCAGTGTTGGGATTATAGTGCTGCACAGCCATACCCAACTTGTTTTTGTTTTTTGACCTTCAGCTGTAGCTGGTAGCTACTAACCAAAATATTCATGGTTCCAGTTTGTCCTTTAACAGGAATCCTCCCCTCCCAACCTCACTCCCCTTTTTGTTTTTATTTATCTTTGAGAAATTCAAGATGTAAGGAAGGGTGAAATTACTTGTCAGGTACTGGCAGTGTTCTCACCAGCCACCGTTTTAACTGTGCTGTCTCTTCCAGCTTGTCCCATCCCTTCTCTTTCCTTCTCTGTCTTGCCCTCTTCCTCCTCACTCTTCTTCTTCCTCCTTTTCTGTCCTCTTTCCGTTACCTCTCCAACTCCCTTTCCTTTAAAAAGGGACCTGGGACCCTTGTATTTAACGAACACTTAAAAATCACCAGATAAAATGGATCATGCTTTGTAAGTGGGGTTAAAAAAATTCTTAAGGAGTTGCTTTGGGGCTGTGTTTTTGAGTATGTTTTAAAAGGCTTTTTACTTAAAATAGGAATTTATTTTATCTTTTATTTTTATTAGTACTTGTTTGCCAGTGCATAATGATTACATTCATTCTGAATCTCTGGCACATGTAGGTGACACATCTTAATTCTCTTTACTTCTCCTTCCACGCCCCTCCCTCCATTGCTTTTTTACCCCTTAGGAGTTTTTTTTTTTTTTTTTTGGTGGTCCCAGGGATTGAACTCACAACCTCGTGCCTGCCAGATGGGCGCTTAAGCCATTGAGCCAAACTCCCAGTCCTCGTTTTTTGAGGCAGGGTCGCACTACGTAGCTCAGGCTGGCCTTGCGCTCGCGTTGTAGCCCAAGCCGGCCTTGAACTCACAATGCTGCTCCTACCTCAGACTCCCGAGTGCTGGGATTAAAGGCGTGCGCCACCACGCCTGGCCCCCCGTAGGAATTTATCGATGAGTTTGAACTAAGTTACGGACTGTTGACTGCAGGCTTTTTTTTTTTTTTCTTCCTTTTAAATTTTTTGTTTATCTCTCTCCTAACCTTTTTTTTCTTCCCAGTTGTTGAGGCTTAAGCCCCGGGCTTTGTGCCTGCTAGATAAGGGCTCTCCCTGTGAGCTACAGCCTCCCAGGATGTTGGTGATCTCATACTGCCTGTCTAATCCCTCTTTGTTATTGATGGTACCTATTTTGTTTTTGTTTATTTTTTATTTTTATTATTTTTTTTAATTCTGGGACTTGAGGCTAGGGCCCTGTGCTTGCCTGGCCGGTACTCTTCCACTGAGCTATATTCTTGCCTCCCTCCCGCCACCTTAAACGTCTTATTTTGAGACCAAGTCTTGCTAAATTGTCCAGGCTAGCTTCAAATTTGCAATCCTCCTGCCTCAGTCTCCCATGTAGCTCCCTGGGATTATAGGCGTGCACCACCTTGCTTGCCTGACCATGCTGATGTGTTGCTCATCTAGCATGATACTAAATTTGCCTTCTCTCTAATTTTAGATTAACTTCTAGGTTAATGCTTTCCTTGAGTTGAAGAAGTGGTTTTTTATTTATATTAGAAGGTTTCTTTCAGGCCAAGATGCTTTAGAAACGTGAAAGTGAGAACACGTATCAGGCGTCACTTGCTATAGGCAGGCATAGTTTGCTGTATTCCAGAGCATGTAGTCTCTTGGTGGATGGAGTGACAGATTTTTTTCTTTGAGACATGCTTAACATAAAGGTGATGAGCCGGGCGTGGTGGCGCACGCCTTTAATCCCAGCACTCGGGAGGCTGAGATAGGAGGAGCATTGTGAGTTCGAGGCCCGCCTGGGCTACAACGCGAGTGCAAGGCCGGTCTGAGCTACGCAGTGCGACCCTGCCTCAAAAAACCAGGGCCGGGAGTTTTGCTTAGTGGCTTACACACCTGTCAGGCAGGCGCGAGGTTGTGAGTTCAATCCCCGGTGCTGGAAAAAAAAACCAAAAAAACAAAAAAGATAAAGGTGATGATGAAGATGATTTTGCATGATGCCGGTGTGATCATGCTAGGCAGTTGCTCTACCACTGAACTGCGTCCCAGCTGAAAAGGTTATGATTTGACAGCATAAGAGAATGATTGTGATGTTTTTATTTCCTCCCTTTTTCATTTTATTATGTGAGTTAAAAATATATGTTCAGGATTTTAAAGCAAATGAGTGAAACAATACCATGTATCTTAAAGGTTATTTTTTGAAGTCATCATCTTCTTCTTCTTTTTCTTTTTTTGTATTTTTGAGACAGGGTCTTATTATGCAGTTCAGGCTGGCCTTCAGCTCACTTTGTAGCCCACGTTGGTCTTGAACTCAAAACGATCCTCCTGCCTCAGCCTCCCAAGTGCTGGAATTATAGGTGTGCGCTACCACACCTGGCTTACTGTTCCTATTTTTGCAAGAATTATGAAATGACCTCCTGGGGCTCCTTGCTTTGGCTTTAAACTGTCTTTGGAAAATACCACAATGTAAATTTAAGTGAAAATCTTTTTTTTTGTACTGGGGAGCAAACTCATGACCTTGCACTTGCCAGGCAGGCACTTACTCTGCTGAGCTAAACCCCCAGCTCTAAATACTTCTTTTTTAAAATCTTTTGGTACCAGGGATCAAACTCATAACCTCGCACCTGCCAGGCAGGCGCTTAGGCCACTGAACTAAATCCCTGGCTCTATTTTTTGAGACAGGGTTTCACTATGTAGTTCAGGCTGCATAATTCGAACTCACTTTGTAGCCCAGGCCGGTCTTGAACTCACAACGATCCTCCTGCTTCAGCCTCTCGAGTTGGTGCCAGGGTTGAACTCGTGACCTTGTGCTTACCGGGTAAGCGCTCAAGCCACTGAGCTAGATCCTCGGCTCTAATGGGAATCTTGAATAGCTATTCCTGTTGAACTGACACACAAGCCTGATACGATGGAGCATGCATAGTATGTGTGACATATTGTTGCATGTTAAAAAAGCTTGTAATGTTAAGATGATATGTGTGTGTTCGTGTACTTATGCATATGTGTATGTGTTTAGATCTGTATCCCAAGTATTTTTAGTTTTTTTTTTTTTTTCTTTTTTTCCTGAGACAGGATCTCTCTGTGTAGTTCAGGCTGGCCTTGAACTCACTGCATAGCCCAGGGTGGCAGTGAGCTCTTGTCTCAGCCTCTCGAGTGCTGGGATTACAGGCCTGGGCCACCACGACTGAGTGTATCCCAAGAATAGTATTGCCTCAGTTTCTGATAATTTGACCTCTTAGAAGCTGTTGCTTTCAGTTTCTCATTCTTCTGGGTTTCAGAGTATTGGCAAAGAGCATGTACTATTCTTACAATGCAATCCAGGAATGAAAGAGAGAGATACTTGACTACGTGGCAGTCTGTTAGCTAAGTAGTTTCTTGAGCTTTCAAACTGGAATGGGTCCAGTGGAGTAGGAATGTTCATTGACTGGAAGGTCACTGAGTGGGGATGTGGAAGAGACGGAGAATGGGACTGCCACCACCACGGGAGAATTCAGACCGAAGAATTCAGCGTGTGCTACCAGTGGGTGAAATGATGCGATTCTTGGTTTATAGTTTCTGTCGTACTCTATTCATATGTTCTTAAGGAATATGCTCATTAATAAACTGAAAACTTGTTGTTCCAGATTGCCAACTCAGCCATTTCTGATTTGTACTTCAAAGAAAAAGAATAATTAGAAGTTTCTGTGAGTTTCTTTAGACATCTGTGGCTATTTCCCTATTAATGATTAAGTTAGTAATTAAATTGGGCATGATGGCACACGCCTGTGATTTCTGCACTTGGGAGGCTAAAGCAGGATTACTTCGAGTTTGAGGGCTACATAGTAAGTTCAAGGCCAGTTGGGGCCACCTAGTGAGTTCAGGACAAGCCTGAGCTATATAGTGGGTTGAAGACCAGCATGGAGTACATAGCGAGACCTTATCTCAGAAAAGTAAGTAATTGACTTTTAGAAATGAGATAATTGGGTTGGTCGTGGTGGCATATACACAGCATTTGGGAGTCAGAGGCAGGAGGAGTGCCGCAAGTTTGAGGCCAGCCTGGGTTATACAGTGAGTTCAAGGCCAGTCTGCACTACAAAGTGATACCGTGTCTCAAAAACCAAAAAACGAAAGAAAGAAGAAAGAAAGAAAGAAAGAAAGAAAGAAAGAAAGAAAGAAAGAAATGAGGTAATCGGGAACCTGCACCAATTTTGGATCCAAGTGCTTATTTGGATAACCTCAGTGGTGGTGAACTGTTTAGAGACCAAGTGATCAAACTGCAACCCAAAACCTGTTTATTTATCTAAGTGCCAATGCTGCAATTAAACCTGAGTACTGAGATTTTATTTTAGAAAAAACAACTCTTATATTAACATCTTTTGTCTTAAAAGAAAAACAACATGGAGCCATGTGTTGGCCATCACTAACCTAACATTACCTGTGAAATGTTTGGCTTGATATTTTGTTTATCTGTAAAGGCTTTGCCTTATGCTTCATAAGGCGTAAGTTGGGGGAAGCTGAACTTTTATGGGGAAAGAATGACCACACATCTTTACCTGATTGTGGATCACCTGGGTTGGTTCTGGACTATCCCTATCCTTCTGGAAAGCTGAGGAAACGTTCCTTCACTGGATTTATTGTGACTTTCCAGTGTTTACTGCCTTTGAGAGTGAGATGAAAGCCATTTTTTTTTTCTGGCTCTAGATTGCACACTTTCAGTAGGAAGAGATACTCCATGTGCCATTTGTTCTTTTTTTTGAGACAAGGTCTTGCTCTGTGGTCCAGGCTGGCCTGGGACTAATCCCTCCCACTGGGGATACAGGGATGCGCCACCATACCTGGCCCTGCGGGTTGTCTGTGTCCCCCCAGTACCTGTGTGGTAGATTGTTGTCTTATTCACATGGCTCCCTATTTGTCCTATTATTGTTTGGAACATGTTTGCAAAGAAACATACATGCTTGCTGTTAAAAGTAGACTTCCCTCTTTTCAGGAAGGATTTAAATAATAGAACAGTGAAAAACAGTATCCTTACCAATCCAATTCAGTCTTCTGTGGCTTGTTCTGGGTATTAATTTGCCAGGTTTGTGCATGTGGACCTCCTTGTTTTTCCCGAAGCAAGTCCTGTATCACTTGCCTTTTGTGCAGCTTCAATCTACCTTTTACCCACTTTGTCTTTGTTACACTTGAAGGCTTCCTTGGTGTTCGGGCACTGCTTAGCATTTTATAAACAGAACTTACCTGTGGTTTTTCTAGATATTTTGGCAATTTTGTCAAGTTCTCTATTGTTCCCTGTCTGGGTTATTTTAGAGACTAAATATACATTAAGATTTTGGGGGCTACTGGTATCCTAAGAGCTTGTGGTCTTTTAAACATAATGGAACTCTAGAGAAAAATTATGATCCTGCAGTAAAGGACAAAGGACCCTTTGCCTCACTCTACCCCTTCTTTCCCCCACATTCCTGTGGCCTGGGGCCGTCAACAGAGGCTCTGCTAGGGTTTTTCTTTATAAATTGTTACTACACTTTAATCCAAATTGATTTACCCAGCTTGAGTTGTCCAGCAGTTGCCAATCACAAGGGTCGTCCACAGCCCTCCACTGAGGAGGAGCCCAGTTTTCCCCTGGAGGCCTGGCTGTCTTGGCTGCAAACCAGCAGACCCATTTCTTGAAGGCAAGAGTTTTCCAAAAGGTATAGCAAGCACATCCATGAAATGCCCTTAGGGGTAAAAGGGTATGGTAATCATTTTGTGCTCCAGCTGTTCTATATAAGTCAGAATGGGTATTACTATATTAAAGGTCTCAAAAGAGAGTGAAGATGAAGATTTAAGGAAGTCTGTGGTAAAGAAATCAGTTCAAACTTTGTTTAGCCACTCTGACCCTAGTTGCTCCTTTTCTTCTAATTTCTGCGCATATTTTCTGGAAACAGTGACCCAGGAGCTGGCTTTTTTGGGCTCACCAGCCTATTGTGTTGTCTCTTCTCAATTCTGCCCAGCCAGGCCACCACTCATGTTGGGAAGGAGGGGAGGGAAAGAAAGAAGGCTTTGGCATATGTCATATCCATCTATCCATCCATGCATCCATTGATCCATCTGCCTAGAATGTACATGATGGGAGGATTTAAATCACAGAAATGGACGGATCCTGAAAAGCAGGGTCCCTACCCTTCACTGTGTTGGTTCTTAAAAGTTTGCTAGCACCATGCTGGTATTTCCCTAATGATGTCGCAGTCAGTGCCAGACATGAGAATACATTTCTAAAATCTTTAGTTTTCACTTCAGTGTAACTTGTTTTCTTTGTTTCATGTAGCAGTGTTTTTTGAACTGTTGTAAAATATACACGAATACTTATCATTTTAACCACTCATAGGAATACAGTTCTGTGGCATGAAATAAATTACTCAGAAACAGATAAATAATACTCTCCCTTTTCACCTTTTCCTAGCCTCTGAGAATCTTGATTCTACTTTGTATCTTTGAATTTTCCTCCTCTGGGCACTTCAGGTAAGAGCCGAGTACCATGCAATAGTTTTTTAATTTTTTTATTTTTCTGGTGGGTCTTCTCTGAGCCAGGCTACCACCACCTATGTCTGGGATGGGAAGGTAGGGAGAGCAAAAGGCTTGTGGCCCTTGGTGCGTCCACCGACCCACCCACCCATCCATCCTTGTTTTTGCTTGGTACAGGAATATAACTTTACATCCTTTTTTCTTTTGTGATGTGATGTACATATCTTTTACTGTAAACCATCTCAAATCTGTCTTTAGAGATATTTAGTAAGATGACGATGACACATGATGTGTATAAATATTTAAAAGACCAATCCATTGAAGGGTCTGAAGGGCCAGAATGAATCCATTAGAGGTGTTGTCAGGGGCTCTGGACAGAAGGAAGACAACCCAGGCTGACACAGAGCAGATGATGGCGAAGAAGAGAATATGTGAGTACCCTGGCCCTGTGTGACCACGTGTTTTCAAATGGGCCGTCCAGCGAGGTGGAGACAGGAAAGACTGCACTGACCCTGCTTTTCAAAGCCCCACTCAGCTTAGGTTGTAGCTTTTTTCTTTCTTCTTTCTGCTTTTTCCCCCCGGGCTTGAACAGTTTCACTGACAATTTTCTAGGTTGGGATTTTTCTTTGATATTGATCTTGGTCATGTTATTAACATTTCATTATGTGGGCTCTTAGACTTGGTAAATTTGACACAGAATTTCTCTGTGTCTGAATTAATGAATAATTTTATCAACCTATGCAGTTTTCTGGAATATATATACTATATACGTAGTTAGAAACTGAAAGCTTTTCTTTCCTCCCCCACTTCTTCCTTTCATTAAAGCCCTAGCTGAGTAAGGGTCTTAAATGCATTGAGACAGAAGTACACTTAAAAAGAAAAACACATCTAATAATCTTTCCTGCACAATCATGAAATCTAATTTTGTAATCTAAAATGACTCTTTCTGGGCTTTCACTTACTTAATATTTTCTTTTTTTTGGTCCCAGGGATCGAACTCACAACCTCGTGCCTGGCAGGCAGGTGCTTAGGCTACTGAGCTAAATCCCTGGCATACTTAATATTTTCTGACAAAGAGAACTTGCTGTAAACATTTTTGAGACCGCAGTAAACGCAGGATCACTGCTAGGGTTACAGTGAGTGAAGTGTTTCCCTAGTGTGTCAGGTCTGCTTTTGCATGAGGAAAGAGCCACAGGTCCCACACTGGGCATTTCTGGAGGAATGAGGCTGCAAGAAGGGGATGATTTGAAAGTTGTTTATACTAAGGCAAGAAATGTGAAGTTAAGGTAAGAGTTAAAACCATTTTAAGGTTTTTGTCAAAGTAATATATATTATTATATTATATATAATCTGTATTATAAAAACCAAATAGAGCTTTCCAGTTAACAGCAGGCAGTTAATTGGAACTTTTCTGATCTGTTCTTCTGTTACTTACTTTCTTCTAAATAACATCCTATGCTGCTAAATTTGAACTCCTTCATTTTAGATGTCTGGTGTCATAGAAAAGATTACAGATCTGGACCTGGGAGGCAGAAGGCTGGATCCTTATCCGTCCTCTGCCACTTACTGGTCATATGTCCTTGAGCAAGATACTTAAACTTTCTCTGCCTAATATTAAATAGGAATAATAACAATAACAGTGTTTCCCAGATCCGCCCTTAATGTTTGTAGGACCTGGGGCTAAAGTACAAATGGAGACCAGATTGCTAAATATTTCAAAGGTATGATTAAATATTTAAAAGACACATTTAAATATTTAAGAGGTATATACCATATGCCTAAATATTTAAAAGGTTTAAATCAAGCCGTGTCGGTGGCCTGGCCCGTGTCCACCCAGGGCCTGTCGCCTGTGCCCCAGGCATCTCCTACACCATCGTCCAGCAGATACCCCCGTGCGGTGCGGGGGACGCTGTGAGTGGGAGTGACAACTGAGTGAGCCAGCTGATCCCAAGGGGGAAGCAGATGCGGGACCCACTGTGCCGAGTGGTGTTCTGAGCAGTGCCAACTGGCCAGGGAGCCTGGATGATAGATAGATTCTCTATCTAGGAAAACTTCCTTGTGTTTCCCTCATACCTCACACCTCACATGGGCACCGAGCTACTTTTGTTTTGTGTTAAGGACAGGATGAGGTCTGGGAGCTCAGGTAACTGGATGCCCAGCCTGCCTAGATACTGCTCTTTCTCCAGTGACCCGGGATGGAGGCTGACCTGCACACTTTCACTGAGCCTGTTTCCAAAATTAGAGGAACAAACTTTAATGAGACTAAAAAAAGAAAACCTGTTTTTGTGCTTGAGATAAATGAGTGAGTTGTCCAGAGCCCAGGCCCAGTGCAGGGGCCCTTTTGTCTGGGGCAAAGGTATTGCGTGTACCCGATTGTCACGGGGATTGCGGTGATATCTGCAAGCCCGTTAGGCTTGTGCTTGGGTTACAGTGAGGCCTGTGCTGTCCTTTGCTAGGTGCCAGTGTGTTTCTGCTGGTCTGATTACAATGCAGTGTGGACTGAACTTCCATTTGGTGTGCTGGGCTGTAGAGGTTGTGTTGCCAGATTTGGCAGCTGCAGAATACAAGATGCCCAGATAAACTATGGAACATACTTGCTCTGAAAGATTATTGTTGTTTATCTGAAATTTACAGTAACTAGGCATCCTGTATATTGTCTGGCAGCCCCAGGAGGGCCCTTTCAAGTTGGCCCCTCTGTAGAGCTGTTCCTCTTTTATTT
>RJWM01033640.1:0-20235 GCA_004363535.1 Dasyprocta punctata
GCCAAACTTTTTAAAAATCAGAATCCAAAGAACTCTGGTTCTTTGTGGGATGGAATTGTTTTTCTTCCCACTGATGGACGTGTCAGGAGTAGGAATCTCTTTCTGAGTCTTGATTTTGGGATGACACACGAATTATTGTAATTCTTGAGATTAATTGCAACAATTTGAGGGATTTCAGTGACACGATTTTGGTTTTCCTCCGTGTTCTCCGAGGGGCTTAATTCCAGTTTTAAGACAACGTTTTTCTCTTAAGGGATTACTTTGTTGCTGAGGAAGCAAGTCTCCCAGACTGAAATTTTTCTCTCTGACAGAAGAAACGTCTGCTGGAGTTCCTGTCCTACTTCTCCTTCATGACTGAAAAGATCCCGCTGCCTGTGTTTGAGGATATTCCACATCTCTCCCACTTTATTCACTGATTATAAGATGGTGACCCGTATTGGCAGGGCTTTGGGGGAGTTCCCAGCGGCCGGTCTGGAGGCCTGCAGATAAGGGCTGAAGGAAGGGGAGCAGGGCCGAAGGGCCCGCGGGGAGGCGAGGTGGCCCTGCTTAGCTGCACTGTGCCTGGCTGGCATTCTGGAGTCGGGCAGCTAGGATTTCCGTGTCCTGAAGACAGCTGTTCTGACTGGGTGGAGAGGAGATCTTGGTGTTGTTTTGATTTGTATTTTCCATATGGCTACAGATGTTGAACTTTTTTCTTCAATATACTTATTGATAATTTGAACTTCTTATTTTGAGAAGTATCTGTCTAGTTCATTTTCTCATTCATAGAGTGGGGAATTTGATTTTTTGATGTTAAGGTTTTTGTGTTCTTTATATTTTCTAGATATTAGCCCTCTGTCAGAAGAGCAGCTGGCAAAGATTTCTTTCCCATTCTGTAAGCTGTTTCTTTTCTCTGTTACTTTTTTCCTTTGCAGTGCAGAAAATGTTTAATTTGATACCTTCCCATTTGTTGATTATTGCTTCTATCTTCTGTGCTGTCTTCACCTGTGTGCATGGCGCTGGGTGTTTCCTGTGTGTTTTTTCTTTGCAGTTTCAAAGTTTTAGGTCTTATTTCTAGCTATCTGATCCATTGTAAACTGATTTTTCACATGATGAGAGAAATCTACTTTCAGTCTCCTACAAGTGGATAGTTTTCCCAGCATCAGTTCTAAGGTGGTGTCTCCTCCCCACCTAATGTGTATTTTTGACACCTCTGTCCAGAATCAGATGAGTTTGTTTTTGTATCTTCTATTGTATTCCACTGGTCTACGTGTCCATTTTTGTGACAGTGGCATGCTTCTTTTTCCCTGTGGCTTTGTAGTATAATCTGAGATTATACTTTATTGTGATGCCTCTAACCTTGCTGTGTTTTTTTTTTTTTTTTTTTTTTTGCTTAGGAATGCTTTTCTCTTCTGGGTCTTTTGTGTTGCCATATAAATTTTAGGATTGCTTTTGTCCAGTTCTGTGAAGAATGTCACCAGTGTTTTGATGGTAATTGCACCGACTGTAGATCACTTTTGCTACTATGGGCATTTTGAAAGCCTTGGTTTTGTCAGCCATGAACATGGTGGTGTCTCCATCTTCCAGTGTCTTCTTCAATTTCTTCCTTCAGTGTTCTGAGGTTTTCATTTGAGAGGTCCTCCATATCCTTTGTTAGATTGACCCCCAAGTTTTTTTTTAAGCTATCATGAATGGAATTGTTGTCCTGATTTCCTTCTCAGCTAGTCCATTATTGGTGTATAGAAAAGCTGTTAATTTTTAATGTTGATTTTTATATCCTCTGTCTTGGTTACTTTTCTCTCATTGTTGAGACAAAATACCTGGTGCCCAAAATCAGGGAAGGGAAGGTTTTTTTCTTGCAGTTTTTTGGAGGTTTCAGTCCACACTCAGCTGGCTCCAAGGCAGGGTGGTATGGCTGAGGGGCAACTGTTCATGGTGGCCATGAGAAACAAGCATGAAAAGGGCAAAAGGGGGCAAAAGAGGGGAAAACATCCTTCTTCCCTCCCTTATATTGTATGCTGGCTCCAGCCCGGGTGGGTGCAGCACTCACACTATCAATCCTGGCACTAGACAATGAACCAATCACAAATGCTAGACTCAGTTGCCTCCAAGACCGCATGAGGCTTGGGGGGGGCACCTAGACACAAACCATGACATCCCTCTACTTTACTGAGTTCATTTGTCAGTTCTAAAAGTCTTTTGGTAGAGTTTTTAGGGTTTTCGAAGTATAGGATCATTTTATTTGCAAACAAGGATAATTTGACTTCTTTTCCTGTTTATATACCATTTATTTCTTTCCCTTACCTAATTTTTCTAGCTGAAATTTCAAGTTCTATATTGAATAAAAGTAATGATAGTAGAAACCCTTGCCTCATTCTGAACTTTATAGGGATTTCTTGTAGCTTTTCCCTATAAAGAGTGATGTTGGCTGTGGATTTTTCATAATAACTTTTATTATATTGATTTTTTTCTTCAATAGTTTCCTCAGGGCTTTTATCATGAAGGGATATTGAATTTTGTTAAAGTTTTTTCTATGTCAATTGAAATTATATGTGATTTTTATCTTTGGTTCTATTTACATGGTGTATTACACACATTGATTTGCATACATTGAACCACCTTTGCATCCCTGGAATAAAACCAACTTGGTCATGGTGTATGAGTGTCTTAGTTACTTTCCTGTTGCCGAGATGAAGTACTCAACACCCTCAAGTAAAAGGGGGAAAGGTTTATTTTGGCTCCCAGTTTGTAGAGGTTTCAGTGTGTCAGCTGTCCCCAGGGCAGGTGGCACAGCAGAAGGACATGGCAGAGGAGGAAGAGCTCAGCTTGTGGCAAGGCAGGCAGGAAATAGAATTTAAGGCAGGAGGGAAATATACTGAAAATACCTGGGCCACAGCCACAGTGGCTACCTCCTCCCTTCAGAATTCATCTCCCAACATTGTACCCAGCTATAAACACATCAGTGGAATAAGCCAATGCCATATACCCATGATCCAATGTCACATATACCAAAACCCTACCTTTGAACACACCAGGCTTTCAGGTGGATATTCAGATATAAGAAACAACAACAATCCTTTCAATATATCGTTTAATTTGGTTTGTTCACATTTTATTAAGGATTTTTGCATTGTTTGCATCAAGGATATGGGTTTACAGCTTTCTTTCTGTGCTGTGTCCTTGTCTAGAGTTGGTGTTATGGTGATGTTGGTCTTCTGGAATGAGTTGGGAAGTATTCCTTCCCTTTCCACTTCATGAACTAGTTTGAGAAAGATTGGTGTTGGTTCTTTAAACATCTGGTAAAGTTCAGCAATGAACCTACAAGATTTGATTTTTACTTATATTATTTGCCAATCATTATATATACTAAACCATTTGCTGCAGAAATCAGGCAAGTGAATAAATTCAAATTGTGCAATCTGCCTTGTGGGAATCATATCCTGTGTCTCAGAAATTCAAATTTCTCTGATTTTTTCAACTCTCCTAAGAGATGGAGTGAAACCCAAACCCATCCTCACTCACACTCTATGCAGGAAGATCAGTTCTGAAATTGGGACATGAAAATTATATTTTCTAACCTTAAAGTTAAGAGTAGTCTCCAGGATGTAGGATTTCAGCTTAAGGTTGGCCCTACATTTCTTGCATGTCTTTGAGCAAATCAATATATGGTCCTGCAGTTTATTTTTGTTATCTATAAATTGAAGTGGTTACATTAAATGGTATCAAAAGTTCTTTTTAAGTTTAATATTCTGTGTGCAACTCAACTGAAATTTGCCAGTCTACTGAAATCTACCCTTTGGATAGTTACCATCTTGTGGTGGCTCTTCAACTGCTAGGATTTGGACTAACACTGTGAGGATGAATAAATCACACCAGATCACTAAGTCAGGGTTAAGTCCTTGAGGGCAGCACTTATGTCTTACGTATCTTCATATGTCTGTGTTTAATAAATATGTGTTGAAGGGTTGAATCAATGGATGAGATGTTTTAGTAAAGAAGGACTCTGGAGGAATTTATGAGCACTGAAATCTGGTATCAGTTGTGTACAGTAATGCCTCAGGTCATGAATGCTTCTATTCATGAACAGTTCGATTTGTGAACAGAAATGTCGAGTACAATTTTATTTCCATTCATGAACTCTGCCTTGGCTGATGAACACAACTGTAGCCCTCTTCTCCTAAAGAACGTGAATGTGGCCATCTTCCTACCCTGACCCGTGGTTGTGTCTTCCTCTAGTCGAGGTCATGGGTGCAGACAGACCTGTGCAGACTTGATGAGAACCTTTTGTGTACTCTTTAGCACATAGAGTACTGTATATCTATCATGGCTCCAAAGAAAGAGCAGAGCTTGCATGGTGGTGAAAAGAAAGTGCAGACTGGTAACGAAGGTGACGAGAACATGCGAGAATGAAGGTAAGCAGAAAGTGTAGAGCAAGAATGGTAAGAAGATGATTTTGAAGAAAACAACCATTAAATTGAAAAAGAAAATTGTGGAAAAGCATGAACATGGTATTGTGTGACTGGTCTGGCCTCCAAGTAAAGATGGCAAAGTCAGCAATCCGCCTGTCTTAAAGAATGAAGATGCCACCAAAGGAGATGACATGATAAAAGGAGTAACGATGCTAACCAAGTAGTGGACACGAGTGCTGGAAGAGGTGGAAAAACTTTTGTTAGTGTGACTGGATGAGAAATAGCTGCAGGTGATAGCGTTAGGGAAGCTATGATCTGTGAAAAAGCTGGGAAATTACACAGCAATTTACTGCATGAAAACTCCTTTACCTGTGCAGTAAGTGATGAATTTACAGCCAATGGAAGGTGGTTTGATAAACTCCACAAAAGAAGTGGCATCTACAGTGTGATAAGGTATGGTGAAGTTTCCAGTTCCGACAAGGCCACTGCAGAAGACTACAAAAAAGAATTCATGGAGTTTATAAAGGCAGAAGGCTCAAAAGTGTTAAAGTGGAATGAAACAGGGCTTTTCTGGAAGAAAACGCTGCTGAACAAAACCTATACCACGCAGGAGGAAAAGACACTGCCGATGCACAAGCCCGTGAAGGACAGACTGACCCTTTTGCTATGTACAAATGCAAGTGTCTATCTGAAGATTAAACCACCACTGGTGCACATTCCCAGACCCCTCATGCATTCGGGGAACAGGATGTGAACAAGGCCTGTCATGTGGGGGCCAGTGTGAAAGCTTGGGTAGCAAGGCAGTTGTTCATGGAAGGACTGCATGAGGTATTTGTACTCACTTTTAAGAAGCATCTTTCTGTCCACCGACAGCCTGAAGGGTGCCTTCTTCTGATGGACAATGTCCCAGCACACCCCCCATCCTTGGAGGATGTTATGGAGACTGAGTATGACTTCATAAAGGTCAAGTTCCTCCTCCCCAACATGACACCTCTTCTGCAGCCCATGGATCAGCAAGTAATCTGCAACTTCAAGAAGCTATGCACAAAGGTGCTCTTCACCAGGTGTTTTAATGTTACTAGATGGACATTCTTGACGCTGGAAGAAACATTTCAGTGTACTTCACTGCATCAGCCTCAGTGACAAAACCTGGAAAAGTGGTCATGTGCCAGGATTGAAACTCAGCCTGGAGGAAACTGTGGCCAGAATGTGGCACTGAATGTGACCTTGAAGGGTCTGATGCGCAGGTATTGGAGGGGAGTGTGATCATGGGCAAGAGTACAGATTTGGATGTTGATGCTTGTTGAGAATCAGAAGGAGAAGCTGATGATGGGGATGATGCTGAACATCAGAGTGTGCCACAGAAGGTACTTGTTGAGTGCATCCACGGAGGAAGAGAAGGACCAGAAGGCGGCTAGCAGTGATGTGATAAAGCCCATTATGGAAGAATGGAATGAGTGCCAGGATTTGTTCCAGCGTAACTGTAACAAACGAAGTGTTGAATCTGAAGAATAATAATGTGGTGTCTCATTTCTGGAGGGTTAGCAGTGCAGGATAAAACAAGTGACATTAGACAGATCCTTTGTCAAAACTGACCGTGCAGCTAAGAGACTAAGAAGAGAGGAAATCCTTGAAGGCAATCCCCGCAGTGTCCTTATGGAGTGGGACTCTCCTTCCAAACAATAACCTCTTCCCCGCCCACCTTCCGGTCCTCATGCCAGGAGCTGCCTTAAGCTGGGTTAGTGTTCTCGCTCTTCATTCTATGTTGCACTATATTTTGTTTCATATTTTTCGTGGTTAAAAAAGTACATTTGGTTTAGAACTGATTAACCTTATTTACATTGACATTTATGTGAAAATTTGATTTGGTTAGCAGCCAAAATTGGTTAGCAACCACATTTATAGGGGTCAGAATGGAGTAACCTTATTTATATTGAATTTTATGGGAAATTTAATTCAGTTTGTTACAAATTCAGTTCATGACCAGAATCTTGAAATGGATTAAGTTCGTAAAGCGAGGTACCCCTGTAATTAATAACAGACTGAAATTTAATATCAGCAAGTGATTCAGTTCCTCTAAAAACCTAATGCCCATAGCATGGACTGATTATGGGTTGAAGTTACTGTTTTTTTAATAAATAGAGGATGCAAGTCTTTGCTTCTAATGAAAAGTCTTAGTGAGTGGGCTTGATTGCTCCTGGAAACATTCATGCACTTTCTGACCAGACACTCACTGAATGGACATCATGGGGACACTTCTGAACAGGAGAGGGGAAAAGTAGATTACACAGCAGCTAGCTATTCCTCTTTTCCTACTCCTGCCTCACTTTTAGTGTCGTACAGTGAAGGATGAGTTCAGAATTTTACCTGCAAAGGGATCTTGATTTTCAGCTGGACAGGTGTAAGACATGAGAGTATACATATGAATTCTCACTGAGCTCCATTTGCTTCCATTACTCTCTCCTTGAGCCCGGAGTGGTGTCCCTAGACACTACACATGGAATTCCCATGATTCCCCTTTGTCTATGACTGAGGCAGGAGGAGTTTAGTTTTAAATTACAGATTTCTGGGTCTTTCCATCTGAGTCAAATTTAATTACTATGAGGCAGGATCTTTGAATTTATAATCTATAAATTTCCTGCAGATATTTCTGATGGTCAGTGTCTTAGTTACTTTCTCCTTGCTGAGACATAATACTTGACACCTGTGAGCCAAAGAAGGAGAGGTTTATTTTAGCTCACAGTTTGTAGAAGTTTGGTCCACTGTCGCTTGGTTCCAAGGCAGCATGGCGTGACAGCAGGGCATAGAAGGGGAGAAAGAGAGACGCAACATGATGAAAAATGGCAGGGATGAAGGGAGGAGGGGGGATAAACACCTTTCTAGGCCACGCCCACAGTGAGCCGCCTCTTCCCATCAGGCTTTACCTCCCACTATCACCCCCAGCTATAAACTCATCAGTTCACACCCTGTGACCCAGTCCCCTCCCCAAAGCTGCACCTGTGAGCACATGAGGCCTTGGGGGGACGTCTAGAGAGAAACCAGAACGACCAGTGGGATTAATGCTCCACCAGTCTACTGAATAAGGGCAACATGTATTAGCTGGCTCCGTGGCTCCCTGGGATGTCGCTTCCCACCGCTCTGTCCCCTCCCAACTCATGTTTAGTTATTTCTCCTGTGCCATTCCTACCTTCACGTCGGCCAGAGCCCTGTGGCTTCCCAGTCAGGGCAGGTTCTGTGCACACCCAAGCTAATTTGCTCATGCTTTACCCCATGCTTGTAAAACTTGTGCACTGGGTGTGTGAAGGGTGAATTTAACAGGCTACAAGGGCCAGCTTAACCTGCACTGCCACCTCTGTTTCCTGCTAACCACTCTTCTGCTTGCAGGATTAATTGATTCCCATAACACAGTGAACATTTTGTTTCTGTTATAGCTATAGTGACATATTTTCACTTCCAGAATAGCCAAAAACAGTCAAATAATGGGATAAAGTATTTTAAATAGAGCAGAGAACTTATAATTACTTTAATGCTTAATTTTTGAAGTTTTCAGTCAAGACAAAAATAAATTTGTTTTATCAAGAAATACAGAAATGAGCTAATAATAAGCCAAGACCACAAAACCCTCCCCAGAACAACAACAACAAAACTTTTCATCTCTTCTTCTTAGTTACAATTTCCTCAGGCAATAGTTTTAAAAACTCAAAAATTTTGATTAGATATCAGAAAATTTAATAGACTAAAAGAGGAAATTCCTATTTCTATTGCCAGCTTTCTATCTCCTCTCACCAGAGACACATACTGTTATTAGTTCCTTGTGTTCCTCCAGGGATAGTTTGTGAGTTTTTAAATGCCTGTTCAAATACATACAAATATACAGAAACCATGCATTTCTGTGTTCATTTTGATCCTTGCTTTTTTTGTTTAACGGTTATCTTTGAGGTTTGTTCTACGTTTAAATGTAGATTTTTCCATTTTATTTGTGGTATCGTATTTCATTGCTATGAGCTCCATTAAAATTTCCATTGCTAGTAGAAAGCTTCTGATGGAAATTTAACATGCTGCTTGACTTTTGCTACTATGAATAACTTTGCAGTGGACATATATCATTTTTTAGAGATACCTGTGTAAAGTTCCTAAAAGTTGAATTGCTAATGTGTACCTCTTTATGTTTAACATATATTTCCAAGTTGCTTTATGGAGCATATAAGAACCTATGTTCCCAGCAGAAATGCAATTGTTAAATCCTTATGCTATCAAGATTTGGTTCACTTTTTGCTAATCTGGTATTTAAGGAGTGGTATTTACTAATAGTTTTATTTTGCATATTCCATTATAAGGGGACTATACATGTGTTTGTATAGATAAAAGCCAGTTGTATTTTATTTTTTTGTGAATATCTTCTTTTTCAGGATATATTTAAAGATAATTAAAATTATCAGTTCATTTTTCTTTATGGCCTGTAGAATTTATGTCTTAGAAAGATATTTACTGGCAAAATTATTTTCAAACATTACACCTCAAACTCCAAGAATTAATTCTCTCTAAAATGATTTTATATTGCATGTCAATATTTTATCTATCCAGAATTTACTTTTTTGTGAAGACTAAAGAGTAGGAATCAAACATAATTTTATTTTTCCTCACATGGTAACCGAGTGACACTGACACTATTACTTGAAAATCGATATTTTCTCAACTTGTATATAAAACACTTGCATCACACACGTATTTGAATTTAATACAAATCGCTTCTGGCCTCCATTTTGTACCAGTGTTTTTAAGGCTCAAGAGACAATGAAATGCTGTCTTAATTTCTGTAGTCCTGATGGGTTATTTTAGTGTCTGTTTAGTTTCTGTCTCATCCCTCTTTATTTTGGGATATACTAGATATGCTGAAAATACATATTTCAAAGATGTTGCATTAGGAGTCCCTGTCTGAAATTGATGATTGAACCAAATTTGTAATTTTTATATGGAGAGGGAATTATATAAGTTCAGGAATTCTTCTGACTTTTAGGAGTGTTTTCAAGTTTCTTAATACAGATACATAGATTTCTCATCAAATGTTTTTCTAAGTATAGCAAATCTTTGGAATGTGAGTAACTTCTGCAAGTGTTCTTCAAGAGAAGCAACCATTTCTGGTAAATTTTAAGTTGATAAATGCATGATGTCTTGCATTATGTGTAGTACGTGATGCCAAACTTCACTATTACATGATTACAGTTGAGCTAATGCTCTCTCTCTCTCTCTCTCTGCTTGCAGAATTATGGGTGATTGTAATGGATTAACTAATGGTGAACTTATAACACCCAGTTGAACTGAATCATTGTGGCGTTGGTGCAACTGGTCCAACTGAGGGTTATGGACAACAGCGTAAAAGAAGAAGGGAAGAGGTGATGCTGTTGATTCTCCTGGAGAAGCTTGTCACACTGGCTTTCCTGATATAAACTCAGCTCTTATCATCATCAGAGGTGCTTGGGTCCTCGCTATCACTGAGGATAACTGTGGTTCTTTTCCTGGGAGCTCTGGTCCTTATTGTGAGCATTGCTTCTGGTTGCAGTGCAGATCCTTCACCCTGCTGGCACAGATCCTTCATCCTGCTGGTGAAGACTTTTTAGCTTCCACTACTGACCTTTGGGCCTTCCCAGTGCAGATCCTTGATACAGACTTGCATGAGACATTGTCATGAACTCTAGGCCTCCAGCTGGACTTGTGCCGGACATTGTCATGGGGTCCAGGTCTTCAACTGGACTTGTGCCGGACACTGACATGGGATCTAGGCCCTCAGCTGGATTCTTTGGGTCTCTGTTGCATGGACAGATCTCCCATAATCATATGCACATGACTCAGGGTGAATATTATAAAAAAATCTTATAAATTATGCGTCTTATGTTAAACCACAACAATGATCATCTCTCAACAGTGAGAGGTTATGAAGGAGGTCTCTTGGGCAGAGAAGGAGGAGAAAAAAGTGAAGGAATCTCTCACTTCAAATGACATCAATGAGATGTGTGAAATGTAGGAAACATCACAAAATTTTGTAGGAAATCACCATGTGAGTAGGGCTGTGGCAGTGCAGGTGATGAACGTGTTTAATGATAATGTAGTGTCACATTTCTGCAAAATTCTCAAAAGGAGACAAAAGTGAACATCATTTGATAGATTCTTTGCTAAAACTGCATGGGAAAAAAAGATCCTGTTGAGCCCATAAATAGCAATGATTTCATCAGTAACAGTGAAAGTCGTCCTCCACAATAGGCCGCCTATCTCTTGTCTCCCTCACGCCAGCCACAATAGCTTTCAAAGTGGGGATTATTTATCTTTTCATATTTTGAATTATATTTATTATTTTGTATTATATTACAGGATTTTAATGATTTTATATGAATGTTTTGTGTTGTGGAACAAATCATCTGAGTTTCCATTTTTTCTTATGAGAAAATTCATTTTGATATACAAGTGCTTTGGATTACAAGCATGTTTCCAAATCAATTGTGCTCACAAATCAAGGGTTTATTATATTTTAAATTTTGTTTTGCATGAGAAGTAACCACATTTAAAAATATTTTATTGCTTATTAAAGAATGTAGCAATACTATATTAAAAAAACATACTTAGTTTACCTCCCAACGTCTTTACCTTTTCCAAACTTCAGCTAAGTATATGTCTGTATAGACCTAGTTTACAGTGAATCTCTTTTGATAGCCACAATTTATTCTTCTTATAATTTTTTGCAAATGACTCATTATAGAACATTGGCTAGATTTTCTTAGTTGATTATTGGCTAGAGTTTTCTTAGTTGATTATTCTTGGTTGACTGAATTTTGTGAAATAGAGACTTCTTCCAAGAAGGTTCAGAGACTATTTACAAGGACTTTGATTTTGTTCTTGAAAATATGCACCTTTCCTTTTATATTCGAACAATATTTTGCCTGTATATTTGTTTTTCCTATGATGAAGTACTACACAGACATCATTTCTGAAGATTGAATGTGAAGAAGACTGCAGTCAGCCTGGTAGTTTGGCCTCAAAAATGTCTTGATTGTTTCTAATGAACAGGATAGAATTCCTAGAAGCACAGTCATGCATCTACACCCATCTGTTCCTACACAAAGGTGGTAAGAATATGCACAGGAGACGGGAGAATCTCTCAATAATGATGCTGGGAAATTGAATGTGTATCCACTGAAGGATGAACCTGAGCCTCTATTTCTCCCTGTTTTGAAAGTGAACTAGTAATGGATTAAAGACTTAAATACAAGACAATTGGGTTATATCAAACAAAAACCTTCTTCACAGCAAAGAAAATAATCAATAATGTGAGGGAAAAACCTACAGAATGGGAGAAAATATTTGTAAATGATGCATCTGGTAGGTGGTTAATATGTAGAATAAATGAGGAACTCAATAGCAAAGATCAAATAATTTGATTAAAAATGGGTGATAGATCTAAGTAGATATTTTTCAAGAGAAGACATACAAATTGTCCATAGAACAAGAAGAAATGCTCTACATCACTAATTATGAGAGAAATTTGAATCAAAGTCACAATGGGATATTGCTTCATTGAAGTAAGAATGCTTTTTTTTAATCAAAAAGATAAAAGATAACACACACTGGTAGAGAACAGGGAACACTTCCACACTGTTGGTGGAAATGTAAATTAGTATAGTCAAACAAATTACACACATACAGTATGGAGGTTCTTCAGAAAATTAGAAATAGAACTTTCATATAATATAGCAGTATCACTACTTGGTATGTACTCAAAGAAAATGAAATGGGTCTGTGAAAGATCATTTGTATTCCTGTGTATTGCAGTGCTATTCACAATAACCAAATAAAGGGAAACAACCTAAAGATCCGTAAATAGATGAATGAACAAAGAAAGTGTGCTACAAACGCACAACAGAATAGTATTCAGGAATGAAGGGATGAAATCCTGTCAGCTGGACAGCGTAGACAGAACACCAAGGTATTATGTTAAGTGAAAAAATCCATGTACAGAAAGAAATGCCATATGATCTCACCCATAAGTGCAATCTAGACAAGTTGGTCTCCTAGAAGTCAAGAGTGGAACCATGGTTACCAGGTTTTAAGGAGAGTGGGAAGGGACTGGGAAAGCTTTGATAATGGGTACTAAATTCTTGTTAGGCAGGAGAAGTAAGTTGTGTTATATTGCATGGTAGGATGATTGTTGATAATACTAGCATATCATGTATTTTTTAAAAGCTTGAAAGGATTGTAAATATTTTCAACATGAAGAAATGATAAATGTTTAAGGAAATTGATAGTCTTACCTGATTTGAACATTACACTCTGTATACATGTATCAAAAAATCATGGGGTACCTCACATATGTGTACAAGTTGTGTGCACTGAAAAGAAGAAAATCAATTTAAGTGTTAGAATGAGATTGGAGTTAGCATTTTACTTTCTTCTCTGTCTCTGGTTGATTAATTCTTTATCATGAAAGAATTTAGAAAGAAAAATTAGTAAACACAATGATCTTTTTACTTGGTTATCTGAAGAAAGTTTTCTCTTTTTTCCTTCCAATCAGATTTTATTAGTACAGTTATGTATACATAATGATCACATTCATTATAGAGAATTTGTACCTGTACATGATATAACTTTCTTTTTTCCAATTCTTCTACCTTCCCTTCAACAATTTCTCCCCACCCCACTTACAAAAGCTTTGTTTCCATTTTTCCCTTCTTTTTCATTTTTAAAGCTTTTTCCTTCTTTCCTGTCTCCTCTCTCCTTTTATTGTCTCCCCCTTTGAACATTTTCTTCCTATTTTACAATACTTATTATACATTTTGGTCCTTAACTGCACTTTCAGTTTCTCATACCAGAGAAGCAATGTGGTACGTATACATGTGAGTCTGATTTATTTCACTCGAGAGTATGGTCTGAAAGTGCATCCATTTACCTAGAAATGTCTCAAACTTATCCTTCTTTATGGCAGAGTAGTACTCCATTGTATAGCAAAACCAAAGTTTATCTATTCAGTTAATGGGTATTTTGACTGTTTCCAAGATTTGGCTATTGCAAACTGTGCTGCTATAAACATGGGTGTGCATATATTGCTGTGGTATGGTGTTTTTTTATTTTAAAATGAAAAAAGAATAAATGATGATATGAAATTTCAAAAGAAAAAAATAGGAGATTAAGAATGGCTAATGTATTAGGTTCAACATTAAGTCATTTAATTGAGCTTGGTCTGTTTTCCTGATATGGGTATTCCTTGGTATAAATCTCCCTCATAAGACAGTTTTCTTTGTGTCCTGTAAGTTCTGGGATGTGGAATTGGCATTATTGTTTAATCATGGAAACTATCTAATTTTTCTTTAATTTCCTTTGTGATCCATTGTTTGTTTAGGAAGGTGTTATTTAATTCTATGCATTTATGAGGTTCTTTTTATATTTGGAAAAAATAAAACAGTGAAAAAATAGAAATGATGATATAAAATTTCAAAACAAGGTAATAGGAGATTAACAACAGTTAATATATTGCATATTGTTATCTTAAAAGTAGTTGTTCAGATTATAAAATGAAAACATGAGAAATAGATTAAATGATGTAAGCACAAAGTTCTTTTAGGTAAATTAATAGAGATCATTAGCATAGTTATTCTATCTCATATATATATAATTATATATTCCTTCTTTATCTCATTTTCCCCATCCCAGCTGTTCTTTCCTTTTGAGAAGTTTCTTCCTTTTTCACTTTCAAGATATCTATTATACATTTTGGATCTTATTTACTCTTTTAGCTTTTTACACTAGGGAGGCAATACTATGTTTATAAATACATGTCTGATTTATTTCACTTATGAGTATTGTTTCTAGTTGCATGTATTTCCTATAAAAGTCTTGAGTTTATCCTTCTTTATAGCTGAGCAATACTCCACTGTATAAAAATACCACATCCTTTCTATCCATTCTTTGGTAGATGGGCATTTGAGTTGTTTCCAAGATGCAGCTGTTACAAATTGTGCTGCTATAGACATGGATGAGCATATGCTGCTGTGGTATGATGTTTTTGATTCTTCTGGGAAAATACACAGAATGGGAATAACTGGGTTGAATGAGGTTTCTAATCCTAGTTTTTTGAGGAATCTGATTTTCACAGTGCTTGTACCAGGCTGCATTCTCACCAACAGTGGAGAAATATTCCTTTTACCCAACAGTCCATTCCAGCATTTGTTACTGTTCATCTCTTGATCTTGGCCATCCTTTATGGAGTGAGATGGAATCTCAGCTTTGTTTTAATTTGCATTTCTCTAATGACCAATAATACTGAACATTTTTTCATATATTTATTTGCCATTTTTATTTCTTCATCTGAGAAGCAGATGTTCATCTGACATGCCCATTTTTGGACTGGACCCTTGAATTTGTGAAGCCTGATGGTTTTCAACTCTGCACATGTTCTAGATCGAAGTCCTATGTCTGAGGGACAGGTGGCTAAAATTTTTTCCTCTTCTGTGACCTTTTTTTCTCTCTGTTGGTTTTAATGTGCAAAATCTTCTTCATAAGATGAGATCCCAATTGTTGATTCTTTGAAGTATTTCCCTTGTAGTTTGGGTTTTATTCATGAACTCTATGCCTAACCCTGGGTTTTCAAGATTTCTACCTACTTTGTTTTCCAGTAGATTTAACGTTTCTGTTTTAATATTTAGATCTTCGATCCATTTTCAGTTTATTTAGTACGTGGTGATAGATACAGGTCTAGTTTGAGCCTTCAGCACGTGGAAAGTCAGGTTTTTCCAGCACTATATATTGGAGGGGCTATATTTTTTCCAGTGAACACATTTGGTCCTTTTGTCAAAGATAAGGTGGCTGAGTGTCTTTGTAACTGTGTCTACATCTTCTAATCTGTTCCACTAATCTTTAGGTCTTTTTTTTGCCTGTACCATGCTGATTTTATCCCAGTAGCTTTGTTGTATAATTTCAAGTCAAGGATCTTTCTTGCCTTTGCTATCCAGGATTGTGTTGGATATTCTAGGTCTCTTCTGTTTCCAAACGAATTTTAGGAAATTTTCTTTGGATCTATGAGGTATGCTAATTGTATTTTAATGGAGATTGCATTAAATCTGTGTGATAGTTTTGAGAGTACGGCTATTTTCACAATGTTGGTTCTTCCTATCTATGAGCAAAGGCTATCTTTCCATTTTCTGATATCCTTTTAAATCTCTTTTTCAGAATACTGTAACTTCCAATATATAATTTAGAATAATTCTTAAGTATTTCATTTTTTTGGATGCTATTGTGAAGGGTGTGGTTTCCCTAATTTCTCTCTCAGTGAGTTTGTTGTTTGTGTACAGGAATGCTGTTGATTTTTGACTGTCGACTTTGTATTCAGGTATGCTGCTGAATTTATTCATTAAATCTAGTAGTCTTTGGTGAAGTTTTTGGGGTCTTCTATATAGAGTATCATGTCATCTGTGAATAATGATAATCTAACTTCTTTCTTTCCTATCCTTATTCCTTTTATACCTCTCTCTTGTCTAATTGCCCTGGCTAATGTTTCCCAAGATATACTGAATAGGAATTGTACTAGTGGACACCCTGTCTTTTTCTGATTTTAGAGTGAAAATTTTCAGTTTTTGTCCATTTAGTATGATGTTGGCTTCTGGTTTGTCATGTATGACTTTTATCAGATTGAGGTAAATATCTATTCTGATTTTCTGTAGGGTTTTTTTTATCATGAGTAAGTGTTGGGCTTTATCAGAAGCTTTTTCTGCATCTATTGAGATGATCATGTGATTTTTGTCTTTGGCTTTGTTAGTATGGTGATTACATTTATTGATTCCCATATGTTGAACTATCCCTGCATTTCTGGGATGATTCCTTGTTGATTGCAGTGTATAATCTTTTTGATGATTTTCTGCATTCTGTATGTTAGTATTTTATTGAGAATTTTGTATCTATGTTCATTAGGCATATTGGCCTGTTGTTCTCTTTTTTGGTTGGGTCTTTTTTTGGTTTCAGTATCAGGGTAATACTTGCCTTTAGGAATGAGTGAGAGACAATTGCTTCCTTTTCAATTTCATTAACAAGTTTGAGGAGTATCAGCATTAAATCATCTCTAAATTTCTCATAGAATTCAACTATCCCAGGTCCTGGAATTTTCTTTGTTGATATGTTTTTAATTATGTTTTCAATTTCATAGCTGATATTGGGTTACTCAGCATTTTTACATCTTCTTGATTCAGTTTTGGTAATTCATATGTTTGTGGGAATCTGACCATTTTTTCTGTTTTCAATTCTATGTGAGTAAAGGTTTTTGAAGTAGGTATTGATGAACTTCTGAATTTCCACAGGATCTGTGGTGATTTCACAATTTTCATTTCTTATTTCTTAAATTTGAGTTTTTTCTTTCTTTATTTGATAAGGTTGTCTGGAGGTTTACCAATGTTGTCTGTTATTTCAAAGAACCAACTCTTAGATTCATTACTTCTTTGCATTGTTTTCTTAGTCTCCATTACATTAATTTCTGCTCTGATTTTTATACTCTCCTCCCTTTTATGGGCTTTGAGCTTGCCTTGTTCTTCATTTTGTAGAAGCCTGAGGTGCAACACTTTTTTGTTTATTTGTGCTCCTTCTCTTCTCCTGGTGTGAGAATTCACTGCTGTAAATTTTCCTCTTAGGACTGCTTTCACTGTGTTCCTTAAGTTCTGGTATGATGTATCTGCATTCTAATTTAGTTATAGGTATTATTTAATGTCTTCTTTAATTTTACATGTGACCCATTGGTTGTTTAGGAGGGTATTATTTAATTTCCATGTGTTCATGGAATTTTTGCAGTTACTTTTGCCATTGATTTCCAGTTTCATTGCATTGTGGTCAGATAATATGCATGGGATGATTTTAATTCCTTTGCATGTATTTAAGCATGCTCGGTGGTTTCATATATGGTTTATTTTAGAGAATGACCCATGTGCAACTGAGAAGAATGTGTATTCTGATGTTGTTGGTGAAACATTCTGTACATGTGTACTAAATCAGTTTATTCACAAGTTTGATTCAGCTCTGTTATGTCTTTGCTGATTTTTTTGTCTAGTTGATCTGTCTCTTTGTGGGGGTATTAAGGTCCCCCATTTTAATTGTGCTATTGCTGATCCAGCTCTATCTGGTCCGCGACTCAGCACAACTCACCAGGGGAACACCTGGCCAGCCTCGCAGGACACAGAGGTACTGAGCCTAGCCCAGCCCAGGACCCCAGAGCTGCTCATCAGGGACTGACCAGCATAGCTACAGGGCCTTGGAGAGCTTGGGCTCTCCCCACCAGAGTGCCTGGCACGTGCACAAGCTCCATTCTTCAGTGCAGCAGCCTGTGCGCCAGGCCCTACAGGCTTCGGCCATGCCCAGCCAGGAGCAAGGCCCCGGCACTGTAGGCCTTGGACTCGCCCAGGCTTGCCTGGCACACCAGAGGCGCTGAACTCCTTGCAACCAGACTCAGGTTCTGGGTGGTGCCACACTCAGGAGTATGCTCTGCCTAGCTGCCTGGGACTGGGAGGTCTTGGCCCCCACCCAGTAAGGCAGAGCCCCCACCTGCACACTCCGGGAGGTCGCCCTCACTAGCTGCACACAGGATCCAGCTCTACTGGGTCCTACAACCCAGAGCAACCCACCAGGGGAATGCCCAGTCAGCCCCGCAGGACACAGAGCCACACAGGTTCTAGAAGAAAATGACAAAATGAAAGACCAAGAGGCAGTCTCAATCCCCCAACTCGCTGAGAACAAACCCAAGGGACACTGAAATAGAAGACAGTGAAAGGCACACAACTGAACTTTCTGAAATGATAGCAAATGCAGTAAAGAAACAGCTCAATGAAGCTATAGAGAAACTCAAATCAGAAATATTCTCTCATCTGAAAAATGAAATGAGAATCATTATTAAAGAAATGTTGTGTGTATCTAAAGAAGAGCAAGATAAAAAAATAGAAGAACTTAAGAAAATGATCGAAACTTTGAATGAACAATATAAGACACAAAAAGAATGCATGAAACAGATGCAAAGGGAAATGCAGGGAATGAAAAACTCCATGGAAAGTTAGAAAAACCACTTGAATGAAGCTGAAGATAGAATCTCAGATCTTGAAGACAGCATGGGAGATCAAGGCCATGAAAGAAAAGATCTCTTAAAAACAGTAAGGAACCAAGAAACAACAATTCAACAGCTGCAAGACGATGCCAAGAGAAATAACATAAGATTAATAGGCACCAAGGAAAAAGCAGGGGTCAATACTAATGACCTCCGAAGACTATTCACAGAAATAATAGCAGAAAACTTTCCAAACATGGGAAGAGAATCTGAAATACAGGTAACTGAGGCATACAGAACCCCAATTAACCACAACCAAAATAAATCCTCACCCAGACATATAATAGGGTATCAGAAATACAGCACAAGAACAAAATACTAAAAGCTGTCAGAGAAAACAAACAGATCACCTATGAAGGAAAGCCTATCAGAATCATGGCAGACTTCTCAACACAAACCTTAAAGTTAAGAAGAGCTTGGAGTGAAGTATTTCAAATCCTGAAAGAAAACAACTTTCAACCCAGATTGATGTACCCTGCAAAACTATCTTTAAAAATTGATGGAGAAATAAGATACTTTCATGACAAAGAATAACTGAAGAAATTTACGGCCACCAAACCAACACTACAAAGAGTACTGAAAGACACTTTACAAAGAAACAAAGACAGCTATAATCCTAAGAACAACAACAAAAGGAAACCACCAAGCAGGGCAAATAATTAAACAGAATATATAGAAAACCAACAACAGAAAGATATCATGACAGGGATGAGCCAGTACATATCAGTTATATCAATCAATGTAAACGGTCTCAACTCACCAATAAAAAGAAACAGACTAGCAGAGTGGGTTAAGAAAAAAAATCCAACAATATGCTGTGTACAAGAAACACACTTCACTCAAAAGGAAATTCACAGACTAAAAATCAAAGGCTGGAAAACAATACTCCATGCAACAGGAACCCAGAAAAAAGTAGGGGTAGCTATTATGTTTGCAGACAATGCAAACTTCAAACCAAGTATGATCAAAAGAGCTAAAGAAGGTTACTACATACTTGTTAGGGGAAAATTTCAAGTGGAAGAGATTACAATCATAAATATATGTGCACTGAATATGGGAGCAACCAACTATGTAAGGCACTTCTTAATCGACATGAAAATCCAAATAAACAATAATACAGTTATAACAGGGGACCTTAACACCCCACTGTCACAGAGAGATAGATCAGCCAAACAAAAAATCAGCAAAGAAATAACAGAACTGAATCAAACTTGTGAACAAATGGACCTAGTAGATGTGTACCGAGTATTCCACCCATCAACATCAAAATACACATTCTTCTCAGCTGCACATGGGTCATTCTCTAAATTAGATCATATACTGGTCCACAAAACATGCTTAAGTAAATGCAAAGGAACTGAAATAATTCCATGCATATTATCTGACCATAGCGCAGTAAAATTGGAAATGAATGACAAAAAACCTACAATAACTGCATAAACACATGAAAATTAAATAATACTATCCTAAATAACCAATGGGTGACAGAAGAAGTTAAAGAAGAAATTAAACAATATCTACAATTGAATGAAAATGCAAATACAAATTACTGGAACTTGTGGGATACAATGAAAGCAGTCCTCAGAGGGAAATTTATAGCACTAAACTCCCACATCAGAAAAATGGAAAGAACACACATAAACAACCTAATGCTACACCTCAAACTTCTAGAAAAAGAAGAGCAAGTCAAGTCCAAAGCTCAAAGAAGGGAGGAAATTATTAAGATTAGAG
>RJWM01033641.1:0-20427 GCA_004363535.1 Dasyprocta punctata
ATCTTTCAACTTTACTGAATTTATCAGTTTCATTAGTTTTTGGTAAACTCTTTAGTGTTTCCTATATATAAGATTCTGTCATGAACAAACAGAAACTTGCTTGTTTTTTGCTTTCCTATTTGGATGCCTTTTATTTCTTTTTCTTGACTAATTGTTCCAGCTAGGAATTCCAGAAGTCTGTTGAGTAGAAGTGATGAGAATGGGCTTCTTTGTATTGTTCCTGATCTTAGAGGAAAAGTGATCAACTTTCTTTTCACTGATGAAAATGATGTTAGCTGTGGATTTGTTATATACAGAGATGTCTATTGTGTTGTGTGACATTTTCTGCATACTTAATTTATTTAGTTTATGTCATGAAATGTTGTTGAATTTTGTCAAATTCTTTTTCTGTATCTGTGATTATTGTCATGTGATTATTGTCGTGTGATTATTGTCCTTTTTTCTGCTAATATGATAAATCACATCTATATTTTTTTCTGTGAATGTAAGAACAAAAGTTAAAACAACTAGAAAAAGATGTAGGAGAAAATTTTCACAGAAATGTACTTAGAGGCTTAAAAGTTTTTTCACTGAGATGCAAGCATTTAACAGAGTGGAGAGACAATTCACAGGTTGGGAGAAAATGTTTGCAAACAATATATCTGATAAAGGGCTAATATTCAAAGTATATAAGGAACTCAATTCAATAGCAGGAAAACATAAAATCATATATAAAAATTTTGGCAAAAGACCTTAATAAACGTTTCTTAAAAGAAGATGTACAAATGGTAGATAATCATATGAAAAGATATTCAATATTACTAACCATCAGAGAAATTCAAATTAAAGCCACAGTGAGATATCATTTCATACTTGTTAGGGTGGCTATTATAAAAAATGTGCTGATGATGTTGAGAAAAATGTACATGATGTTGTTGGTAATGTAAGTTAGTGTAGTCATTATGGAACACAGAATGGGGATTCCTGAGCAAATCAAAAATAGAATTTCTGTATGATCCAGCAACTCCATTTATGGGCATATATCCAAAATAATTGAAATCAATACATCAAAGAGATATCATTCTCTCATATGCATTGATTGCAGTATTAGTCACAACAGCATGATATGCTAGCAACATAATTCCATTTGACAAGTGAATTGATAAAGAGTGGGATATATATAAATGAGGAATACTAGTCAGTCGTTTTTTATTATTTAAAAGAAAATGGACACAGAAAAGAAAAACAAAAAACAAAAGAGACAAACAAACAACAACAACAACAAATCCAATACAATAACATTATAGGTTTACAAAGTGAGATGATTGGAATTTGACAATGATTATAATATTGCGTATCATTACCTTCAAAGGAGTTTCTTAGATTAACAGATATAGACATGTAAAATTGACCCAATCATAAGAGTATTAACTGTTCTTTTTCAATAACTAATGCATTTAGCAGTATAGTCATTTTAACTATCTTATGTGTACCTATGTACAGATTTATGTCTTTTTCCTTTTCCTTTCCTTCTTTCCTCCTTTCCCCTTATAATACCTCTTGTTATCTTCAAAATAACTGCCCAAACCATCAGGCACAATACAATCAAACAAAATAGTACAAGATAAAACCAATGAAAAACAAAACAATGGAAGCAATACATAGTAAAACAACACTGATTACTATAATGCCTCATGTTATCTTCTAAGCATTTGCTTATATCATCAGTCATAATACAATCCAACAAACCAAAATAGGATAAAATCACTCAAAACAAAACAATGAAAGCAATATAGGGTTTCAAAACAAGGTGATCAGATATCAATAATGGCTAGCATAATGTGTTTTGTTATCTTTGAAATAGCTGTCTATGCTATTTATAATAAAATTAGGCAAACCGGAGTAGAATAAGACCAAACTAAACAGCTCAATGAAAACAATACAGGACCCAAATCCCAATGATAGACTAACAGTGGCCACTGCCTGCCCATTTTAGACACTTCCTGCCCTTTCATTTTTACAATACGTATTGTGTATTTTGAATCCTACTAACTCCTTTATTTATTTATTTATTTATTTATGTATTTATTTATTTATTTTTGTACTAGGGAGATAACATGATGCTCACCCATGTGGCTCTGGGGCCCTTTCATCCATGAACATGATCTTAAGTTGTATCCATTTACCTATAAGAGGCTTGAGGTTGTTTTTCTTTATAGCTGAGTAGCTTTCCATTGGATAAAAATGCCATATATTTCTTGTCCACTATGTAGCTAATGGGCAAGCTTCCCCCACTTCTTTCTGGTTCCCTGTCACATACAACATTGTTCTCTCCCCTTTGACTTTCAGTCTATGAACCCCCTTTCAAGTTTAATGTGTTTCTTGTATAAAGCATATTGATCGATCCTGTCTCCTGATCCACTCTGCCTACGTTTCTTTCCATTGGTGGATTGAGGCCATCTATGTTAATAGTTAAGGCCAACATGTACTGCCTCATCTCCATCATGCCACTTTCCTGCAGTTGGCTGCCCACTTTTCCTCTACTCGATTGTCTGCCCCACTTGGTGATATCACTCTGCCATTGTTTCTGGAGCTGTGGTCTTTTTTATCTCACTCTAAAATGTCCTTCAGTATTCTTTGTAGGATTGGCTTGGTGGTTATAAATTCCTTCAGTTGTTCTTTGTCATGGAAGTATCTTGTTTCTCCATTAATTTTGAAAGATAGTTTTGCAGGGTACATCTATATCGGTTGGAAGTTGTTTTCTTTCAGGCCTTGAAATATTTCACTCCAGCCTCTTCTTGACCTGATGGTTTGTGTTGAGAAGCCTGTCGTGATTCTGATGGGTTTTCCTTTGTAGGTGATCTAATAGTTTTTAGTATTCTGTTCTTGTGTTGAATTTCTGGGATCTTGATTATTATATGTCTGGGTGTAGATTTATTTTGGTTATGGTTAGCTGGAGTTCTATATGCTTCACTTATCTGAAAGTCACTTCCTTTTCCCATGCTTGGGAAGTTTTCTAAAATTATTTCTGTAAATAGGCTTTTAGTTTCATTTGTACTGACCCCTACTTTTTCACTCACACCTTTTATTCTTAACTTATGTTTCTTTGGGTTGTCTTGTAGCCATTGTATTGTTACTTCCAGGTTCCTTGTTATTTTTAAGAGATCTTTCCTTTCATGATCACAAGCTGCAAACCTGTCTTCAAGGTTTGAAAGTCTATCTTTAGTTTCTTTCAAGTGGTTTTGCCAACTTTCATTGGAATTTTTGATTTCCTGGTTATCTCTTTGTTTCATGTATTCTAAATCTTTTTTTGTATTGTTCATTCAAGGTTTCCCTCATTTTCCTATGCTCCATTTTTTCACCTATGTGTCCTTTAGAGTTGCCTAGCAATTCTTTTATTATGTTTTTCATTTCTTCTTTTAGTTGAGTTAGTATTTCTGTTCTAATTTCTTTTATAGTTTCTTGAAGTTGTTTCTTTACTTCAGCTGCCATCACCTCAGAAACTTCAGTTGTAGGACTCCTGATGTCATCTGTGTTTGCATCTCCTGGACTTGCTCTGTTTGGATTGGAGGCCAGAGACTGCCTTTTGTGTCTTTGTCTTGACATATTCCTGGGTTCTTCTGGGCAAATGGGTACTGGGGATCCAGGCAATCCTCATGCTGGTCACAATTTCTCTGAAGTGAGACTGGTTCTTCTAGCCAGTGCTGATTATGGATATCTGATGGTTGCAACTGGGGGCGCTGTTACAGCATTATCCACTGCCTTTCCCCAGCCCACCTTGGCTCCCTGATGGCTGGTACAGTGTGGCAGGGGCAGAGCAGTCACCCACGAACCTGGGCCGGTCACCTGTGGACTCTCCACCACCACCCCTGGAGCACGCATGGAGCCGCCGTCTCCAGACCTAGCTGGTCACCTAGCTGGTCACCAAGGTGGCCCCCAGGAAGGGTGCTGCATGTAGGGTCAGGGCTCAGCCTGAGCAACCTCCATGGGACTACACCCAACTAGGAGTCCCAAGCCCAACTCCAAGATGTCTCCTAGCCAATCTCTTTCTCTCGTGGGAGGGTGAAGACCTCTGTACACACACCATCAGCCAGTTCAGTTCTCCAGGTCTGCTCCCCTGTCCACTGCCACTCTTCTCCAATGTTGTCTGTCTTGGCAGAGGCCTCCCGGGTCGCCACCCACGCTGCAGCACCTTGATTGTGCATTCCCAGGTTCCACACAGTGGGTCCAGCTCTGGGCAGAGGTGCCACCAGCTACCATCTTCTTTGTTTAAGTGTTTCTTTTTACTCTTTCTGAGGGCTTCAATTCTCACTTAAGATTCTTCCTGTGCTCAGAGGGCCCACTTCTTTCCTTCTTGTCTTCCCCATGTTGCTATATTCCGGCATCTGGATGGTATATCTCAGGGAGGCTGTTAACTCTGCTACTTACTGTTCTGCCATCTTGTTCTTCCCCCGAGTCTAGTCAGTCTTTAGAAGAAAAGAACTGTGTAATTTGCAAAGACATGGATGAATCTGGAAGACATTATACTAATTGAAATGAGCCAGACACAGTTAGAGAAATATTAAATAATCTCACTTATTTGTAGAATTGTAACAAGTCAAACTCAAAGAAATAGAGAGTTAGTAAATAGTTACCAGAGATTAATGGGTAGAGTAGGGGCTGGAGAAGATGTTTGGCCAAAGCATGCAAAGTTTCAGTAGGACATAGGGGAATCCATCTTATATCAGCTGTGTTTTAAGGTAACCATGATAAAAATGTATTGCATATGACAAAATTGCTAATGGACTTTAAGTGTTCACAACACAAAAATGATAAATAAGTGTGAGGTGATGGATATGTTAATTAGATTGATTTAATCATTCTGCAGTGTATACATGTATCATCACACCACATTGTACTCCATGAATAGATACAATTATTATTTAAAACTTTAAGATGAAACAGTCAGGAGACTCAAAATGTGAAGTATCTATGTTGTGAGTGTGAGTGTGAATGTGATCATATTTGGCTATTCCAGTCCCAACTGACTTGTAGGAAAGGCAGCAGCCATGTTGGTAGCTCAGGTTGACATTGTTGTGGTGGGAATGATTCCTAGAAGCTCAGCCTCCAGTCTGGTTTTTCAGCCTTTCAAATAATTTTTTGAGCCATACATACTCCTTACTCAATTCTGTTTGCAAAAACTAGATAAAATGGGTTCCACACATGCATTTAGAAACCCTGGATGACAGCCTGTGAGATACAACTCAGGTACTCAAACACTTTATGATCCAGTGGTGATCAGAATCATTTTGCTATAAGGATTTCAGTTTGTATAGCCATTAATATTTTCAGAACACGTTAAAAGCACCTTGCTTTTGTGAGGTGCAAAGGACTCCTAGGAGACACCATAAAAAAAGTTAAAGGAAATCCTTTAGGTAAAGCAAAAAGAATACTAGATAGTTACCTTTATGTACACAAAAGTCTGAGGAGCATCAGAAATGTGCAAGATGTTTTTACTGTGTTTCTTTTCAAAGATGAGAAAATTGAGGCCACTAGGAAATCAAATGGAACAGAGATAAAGTCATAATCAGTGAGTCTAGAATGTACATCTTATGACCCTTAATCTACTGCTTTTTCTTCTAAGTGATCATTTGGAGACTGGGCCTTTCCATTAGGAACCCTACTGAAATTACGACTGCTTTACTGCAAAATAGTCATGTGATTAGGCCTTCCTAAGTGAGGTGCTGGACCGCTGACATATAGGTGAAAGGCTGTGTGGTCCATTACTTGCTCCTAGAACCATCTCCTCTCCTTCTAATAGCATGTTTAATGGAAACCCATAAGCTAAATGAGAAGTTTGTCAAGCGTTACTATCACTTCTTTCACTACCTTCCTAAAGATCATTATGTGGTGCTGTAAGTGTAATGGAAGCATTTATACTGACAAAGAAAAATGGAAAGGTGCTTTAAAAGTTCCAGCAAATTCCTAATGTATGCTTGATGAGGATGTACAAAAGCTGTGGTAATAAAGTTTCTAATTGCACTCTATCCTAATGCAAATCTTCAAGAAAAAGAATGATTCAATTTTTCATATTGTATTTGTTTCTTCCATATAGAGATATTAAAGGTTTTCCTTACAATTGCTAGACGTGCTAAAGATAGCTATAATAAATGTTGACAATTGGAAAAAGACATGAACTACATAAAATGAGAATGCACAGAGCTATGCAATCTGAATTCAGTAGACCAACTGGTGACCCACCAACTGATCACATTTATGTGCCCTGACAGTAGTGATCATAGACAGAGACCTTTAAACTCAAGGAAAATGTATTATTTATTTGAGCAAGCCTTTCATATTTAAAAGCAGATTAGAGGACCGGCAACTGATGGTTCCCTTTTATTTTAGGCTATTTGATTTTCCATCTTCTCTTTCTGTCTCCTCCCTGTCTTCTTCATATTTCTCTTTCTCCTTCCCTCTCAGTGTATCAGAATCATGTCAGATAAATGGGCAGGACTCTTGCTCAGGCTGGGTTATTACTGCTGACACTTGGTTATATAACATAGATCAAATATCCCTTATCTAAAAATCTGAAATCAGAAAAACTTTCAAATCTGAAACGTTTTGAGTATGGTACCAAAAATTTCCCATCATTTCACACAATAAAATTGTTTTTATTAAATGAAAATTATTAAAAATGTTTATGACATTGCCTTTGGACTATGTACATACAATTTATATAAAACATAAATGAATTTTCTGTTTGGATTTGGATCCCTTCTCCAAGATATCTCATTAGGTGTATACAAATATTGCAAAATTTAAAAAAAATCCAGAATTTCAAACAGTCCTGTCACAAGCATTTTGGACAAAAGATACCTAACCTAATTTATGAAAATATGATTTGAGTGCATAAATTAACTACATGATTATAAATCTCTCTGTCATAAGGAATATTTCTAGCAGTGTTAGTTTGTGAAAGATAAGGTAAGAGTAGGTAACATATTGGGAGTTACCATCATATCAGATGCTGTGCTAAATATGTATTTTCTCATCAAATTCCACAGTAATTTCTGAGAAAATTACTATTACTATTACTATTGTTACTTTATGAAGCATCAGGATTCAAGGAGGCTCAGTAACTTGAAGTCTTTAAAAAAATAATCAAACTGTGAAGCCCCAGAGCAGTGATGGTGAAACTTTTACAGCTTTCAATGATACAAAAAACTCACTGTGGCATGTGTGCTGTAGTTTCACCACCATTGCCCTAGACTGTCCAAGTCTACACTCTTTGCCATAAAGTTATTCTTGGTATACTAAAGCTTAATAAAATCTCCATGCTAATCAGTTATAGCTAGCATTCCTGGGGAGGACTCAATGAAACAAAGTATGCCAGGATAATCTGAATGTTGTAAAGCCCTGTTGATTTATTCAGTTATCAAATATTGTTTACAGAATGCCAATGTCATGGATTTACAAAAGAAAATACATAGTTCTTGCAGTTAAGGAGTTAGTAGCATCAAGAGAAGAAATACTTGTAAACAATTAGAATAGGAGCACTGTTCTGGGAAAAGTGTGTGAAATGAAGTAGAATTACAGGTACCTGCGGAAAGCAGGACTTCACAGAGATGGCAGCCTTTGAGGAAGATTTCAGTGTTATCAGTGGATATGACAGAAGAGCACATGGAATGTCCAGGAAGCCACAATTATTTTAGTTTCACAAGGAGTCAAGTGGTAGTTAAATAGTGGGATTGGATGAAATAAAGCTGGATAGGCATGCAGGGGCCAAATCACAAAAGGTCTTGTAAGACGTATAAAGAAGTACCCATTTCATGCTTATTTGTGAAGGAGTCAAATGCAAAACTGACCATAACAGAGTTATGATCAGATTTATATGTTGTCAGTGACTGAGGTTGGTGGAGTGGTGCTTGAATTTAAGGAAGGAAGACTCGATGTGTGGAGAGGAATGCTGTGGCTGTCTATGGGCTAAGGGAGGTGTTATTGAGGGTGGGACGATTATGACGGATTTGTGACATAGGCTGAAAATGCCCAGGATTGGGTCTTTAGTTGGTGTATTGGGAGAAATCTAGGGTGCTCTGTGTGTGTGAGACATCAGGAAGAAATATCTGATACACAATTAGACATCTCTGATGTGTCATTTACTCATGATTTTAACAGCCCCTTTGTTTATGTATATTCTGAGCACTACCATGAACTCTCTGAGGGTAAGGGCTGTCTTGTCGGTGAAAACTGCTAAGCATCTAATGAATAGTAGCCACTCAGTCATTATTTGTTGAATAGATATATGGGTCTTGTTGTAGTCAGGGGTTGCAGGGAGAACAATTGCATACAGGACACAGAATTTGTAACATTGTTTTATAATAGTCACACAGAGTTATACACAAGAAAGTGCAGGAAAATCTGTCCACAACACTAAAACCCAACATATTTAGCCAAGGGCTTGGATCCCACAGCAATGTTCTGCAAGAGTCCAGCTAGAGACCCAAATGCTTGACAATGCCTCCCACAAATCCAACTGGAAATCTAAAAGCCCACAATAAGGACTCATGCCAGTCTATTTACGGTTCTGTGCCGGGAAGGCCAAAGGTCAGCGGTGGAACTAGATAGTCTATGCCAGCGGGGTGAAGAAGCTGTGCAGTGGGTTGAGGATTCTATATGGGAGCTGAGAAGTCACGCTCAAAAGAAGAAGCTGCCCTGAAGAGCACCACAGCCATCCCCAGCGGTAATGAGGTCCCACGCTCCTTGGATGATGAAAACTGTTGAGTACAGATCAGGAAGTCCAGCATGACAAGCTTCTCCAGCACATATCTTCCCTTCTGGAGCCAGGAAGTGATGCACAATGTGAGGAGCAGGGCTCCCACAACGTGAACCACAGCCATTCTCATTGATGAGGTCCCAAGCTCCTCCAATGATAATGGCTGAATCCATATTGGGAAAGCCAGCATGATGTGTACCTCCAGGAGAACCAGCGACTTCAGCAGCAACTCTTGAAAGAACCCACAACGCCTCACTCTTCTTTGCCACATCTCTATTTATGCTGGTAACTTTCTTCAGGTGGGCCATCTCTACTCATAATTCAGCTGGTGCTAAGTTGACCACCAGTTTTTAATCCATAACAGGTCTGAACACAAGAATGGGCTCTCAGGGGAATATGAAGCTTTGCGAGTGATCAAGTAGGTTACTTTGTGTATCATAATGTCATAGCAAGGAACAAAGGAATTAACTGAGAATCTTTAATAAAGGCATCATTTACAAAGGGGTGTGTGGGATTAAGGGAGCTGAACTGGACAGATAGATAGCTGTCCATATGCCTAGGCCTGATGGGGCTAAAAGAAGCAATGGCTTTACCAGAGTTTGTGAGTGCTGGAGCCATGGAAGAAGGTGTTCTGGCAGGAGATGACATTATAAAGGAAACAGCTCCTAGCAGAAGTGAGGCACTAAAACAGGGAGGGAAAGGAGAGGGGAGAGAACCGGCCCCTCTGTCCTGCCCTTGGATCGCCTACTGATGCCTCCTATTGGCCAATTCTGGAACAATTTGTTGGAAAGGGTGGGGAGCATAGGCAAGGCAGTGCACAGGGTCACTTTGCCCATGAAGTTGTCTCTTTTTGATCACAGGAAACTCCTTCTGAGGAACAACTGTAGAGCAGTATCTTTCATATCCTTGTGTCTCTAATTATGTCAGATATGAACCAAGATTAGGACAACCTCTTATAGGTTTTCCCATTTGGAAGATAGGTATTTCTTCCTCAGAAACAATTTTTCCTCTCAGATATACATTCTGATTTCTTCTCTCTGTGCTTTGATATGCTTTGATCCAAACAACTACTGTTTACCTAGTATATATCCAGTGCAAGGAGGAAGACCAGACCCAGCTCTGGGCACTAAATTAGTCCACTCTGGAATGGGAATAGGGCTCTTCAAAGAACATTTTATGTTCCCTCATTCTGTCAATTTTTTTAAAGCTCTGGCTGGTAAGAAATAAGGATTTAAAATCAGGACATCACAACATGTTCAACCTTTCGCTGATGATGATTGAATTGATCTTGGTGCTCAGATCAGCTTCTACATTTTAGAGACAACACATGTTAGTTACTGTCCTTCTCTTACTTAGCCACTAGTCTTGAGAGAAAGCCTCCTTCACTAAGTTTCTTCCCTCTTCTAAATTGTTTGCTGTTTCACACTTTTCCCTGAGAAGAAGCAGTCTCTGCACTAAGACAATTCTTAGGTGATTATCCTAAACCAGATAACCACCTCCCATTCTAATTGTGTAGTTATTCACCCCTGAGGAGAAATTTCTTGATCCTCTTTCCTATTGATTGGCGGTATCATAATTATGGAAGAGTAAACTATAGCCAAGTTATATATATATATATAGTTCCCTTTTTTTGTTTTTTTTGAGACAGGGTCTCACAATGCAGTTCAGGATAGCCTAGATTTCACTTTGTACCTCAGGCTGGACTCAAACTCACAGAGATCCTCCTGCTTCAGCCTCCTGAGTGCTGGGATTACAGGTGTATGCCACCACTCCAGGCTCTATGTATATATTTAATATTACTAAAGTACACATCTGCAATGGTAAAGTAGAATAGAAAATGAAAGAATATATATTCATTAGTGTGTATTTACACATATGCTATATCTAAAAAATATTTGTAGTAAATATATTATTTATAAATATATTTGTATATTAATTGCTATTAAAGTACCAAAATAATTATAGTTTGGAATACTGTGTTGAGGCTTAATTCATTATTTTCTCAAGATCCCATCTCAGAAAATAGGGAGGGCAATGAAATTCAGTCACACTGACTTTAGGGTGAGTTTCATTTGTTTCTCTCTATATTGGGTTTAGATAGTGTTTGACTGACTACCTATCCTGTGGAGGGAAGATGCCATTAGATTTCACTCTTCAAAACATATGGTACCACTTTATCATAGACACCAAAGTTCACTTCATTTTTTGATTTTTGGAACAATGATAGATTATTATTTTCAGCTCTGATGGCTCTTTGTGTGAGTGTAATGTAATGAAATGGGTAAACTCAATCTCATCCTATTTCTACAGTTGGTTTACTTGACTGTGGAGTTGTCATACATGTATTTTTTTCTAGTGAATTCTATCTTTCATCTCCCAGGACCAAAATAAAATTGGACCAAAATATGGTTCATCCAGATAACTTTAGCATTCATATCACGTTGACGGTTGACCAGTGTTTTGAAGATATTGTGATCAATTTCTCTGCATCTGGGAAAAATGCAAGCAAACTTGTAATAGTTTCAGTTGACTCTTATAACTGTAATGTTCCTATGATTACGGTCTATGTGTTAAAGACTTGGTTGTTAGTCTGTGATGCTGCTGGGAGATGGTGGAAACTTTAGGATGTGGGACCAAGTGGAAGGAAGTTATGGTATTGAGGTGTTCCCAGAAGGGATTATTGAGACCATGCCCCTTCCCATCTCCTCTTTTGCTTTCTGGGTGCCATAAGATGAGTAGCTTTGCTCCTCCACCATGCACTTCCAACCATAGTCTTCTACCTTGCCAAAGGCCTAAAGAAATGGGAACAAATAATCATAAACTGAAACTCCAGCAATGGCGGGTCAAAATACCTTCTTAGGTAGTCCTTCTAGAAGTCCATATTCCTTCTTAGCAGTCCATATCTCAGGCATTTTGTTACAGGTACAGAAAGCTTACTAACACAGAGATGTTGCCAAAGTATCTTTTGCAGAAAGATGCAAATGTTGGCAGTAAACTATATTAACCTTGTTAAAATGGGAAGACTTACATAATTTCTTCCAAGATCATTAGAACTGCCGTATTTTTCTTAATTAAACAGGGACTCAAGTCAAGTTCACATTTGCTCTCTTTCTTTGTTTTTCAATCAAATCAGATTTTTCAATATCTAAGTTTCCCCAAAATACTCTAATGGATTTCAATCTTATTTTGGTTTTTAAAACTCAGATATAAAAGGCATTTGTATCATTAGGCTTTTCAAAAAAGTATTTTAGCTCATTTAGAATGGCCATACGTTTACCCCAAAATTTGCGAAGTCGTATCATGATTGGTAAGTAGTCCAATAAAATGAACATTTGAATGCACTACCACAGCTGTTCAAAGCCTCACTACCAACGTTACCATCACCCAACCATTTACCATGTATTATTCATAAGTAAAACCTCTCCAGTAAAGGGAACACATTTTGAGCATATATTGTACTAAGATCTTTAAAACCTATACATTTTGCATGCTATCTAAAAACCTAATATACTATCAGAACTAGCTCTTATTAAAATCATTTCTTCTTGTAACACTGCTATAGCTAATCTTACCAATGAGGGGTGCATGAAAATACTGCAATATTCTCATTTATAATACTAAGTTTGTTCATATAATAATGAAATTTTTTTAGAATATATGAAATTTAGAGCTGTCATGTGATCCACCTCTCCTGCTACTGGGAATATATCCTAAAGAAAGTGAAATCAGTGTATCAAAAATATATCTGCACTCCTGTGAGCACTGCAATAATATCCACAACAGCCAAGATATGGATCAACCAAGGTGTTCAACAATGGATGAGTGGATGAAGGCATAAAAAAGTAATACATATGATATATCATTTATTAAATACTTTATTTTTCTATTTCTATACCTATAAAATACAACATTGTGCAAAAAAACTCTCCAGTTCTGTTTCAATATTAACATTTTATTTAAGATATAGGATACTTTTTTCTTTCCTGGGGATGATAATAAATAATAAATTTATTGGTTCTAGAAGGATAAATGCTTATTTAAAGTTCTGCTGTGCAACTTAGGGTTTTTCTTCTGCAGCAGGGTAAAGCATGATAAAGAATAAAACACTTTAAAAGTAACATGGAAAATTCCATATTGAGTTAGCATTTCACTAACTCAACATCCCTCAGAAATTTTATATCTGTTAGCATTTGGACAACCAAGAACACATTTCGATATTTGAATATCCCCTCATCTGATTCTCAATTTATCTCCTCCCAAAATAAACAACAAAGCACCTTTTACAAATGTACCAACTCAGATGCTGATCTGCCAGAGGGACAAGTATTTCTGCTTTCTCTGCTTTGGGCCCACACAAGATGAGATTTAGAACTAGATACCCTGAGTTCTCACCTGCAAAATAGCCTGGCCATGGGTAGAAAAGTTTACTTTTAAGAACTTTCTTAAGGCAGGACAGTCAATTCTAAATAGGTGCATTTTCTGTATTCACAAATTATCTTTTGGTTGTAATCATGTAATTCTCAAGGAAACAGAAGCGATGATGACTTCACTGGAGTTGGTTTTTTAATTTCATCGGGGAGCATGGTTACTCCTGAGGAGATTATGTTTGCTTCTTGATATCTGTAGGGGACCGGTTCTAGGGTCCCTTACAGATACCAAAATCTGCACATACTCAAGTGCCTTGTATAATATGAGGTGGTATTTGTATTAACCTACATAATCCTCTTATATGCTTTAAATCATTTCTACATAACGTACAATATCTAAGAAAAGGTAAATAGTTGCTTCACTGTACTGCTTAGGAAATAATAAGGCAGAAAGTCTGTACATTTTCAATTCAAGTACATTCTCTGAATGTTTTCAATTTCTAGTTGATTGATTCCACCGAAACAGAATCCACAGATACAGAGGTCCAACCGTACAGAAATGACAGGACTGTTTTATTCTAATGTCATAACTCACAGGAGTGTCCCTGAGCTTCTGGTCAAGGAGCCAAGCCAAAGAGCAACTGGTGAGAGGAAGGACAATGCCATGCTTAGGTAAGTCACTGATTTTTCACACAAGAAGTCAGGCAAACTTGGTAAAGCTCTTTGAGAACATCAGTAGTGGTTCTCAGAAAGTATTATTATCACAGATGTTACTGCAAGATAATCAAAAGAACATATCTAATTTGGGGATATAGAGTACTTGTTTCTGTTGCTGATTCTGTCATTTGAGGCTTTCAAAGCTGAAAGCTTTCATGATTAAGCACATATTATTCTCTTGGAAGATATTTCTTTTTTGGCAGATAAGATAATGGAACAGATCCACTGTTTGTCAAGAGGAGTTACAATGTCATTAAAAACCCTTTAACACAATGTTTTTTTTCTTTTCCAGGCTGATTGAAAAGATTTGAATGCAGAAGTACGGATATAGCAATAACAGTACAAAACCTAAATTGTCCATGGAAAAGCTTAAACCAAGTTAAAAGTTTCCATTTGCCAAATGCTCTTTAAATGTAATTCAAAACAGGCATTCAGTAGCCACAGATGTGTGTTGCATCAAAATGGTCTTTGTCGTGGTGGCACACATTCAATTTCTTTCTGAAGGTGGTTTTAAAAATTGCCTCTATTACCATGAAGGAAAATACAGAAATTTAATTACAAAATTTATATGATTAAAATGTTTTATCTTATTACTTCTGGAAAAGTAGTATCATTCAATTTCAACAGAAATCCTTTGGTATGCTGTTCTTTGAAATTTGAAGACAATTTCATAAGGGCCTTTTGCAGTGTTATATGAGTTTGTTCAATACCCAGGGCTCTGAATTCGTGGAAATGATTTGAAACACCACTCCCCTTAAGAATAGATATGAAGGAGCTCTACTTTTGCTAATTTGTAACACCAGGTCTTTACATTCACCAGATAAGAAAATACCCCTGAATATCTGTGAAGAGCTGCTCAGTGTAGATAGCTATGGCTCCCAAGACATCTACTACCTCAAACCCTGTAGGGACTGCGATGCCTCTTAATGAATTTACAGTTCAGGAGGCACATAAATGAAGGAAATCATAAGAGATTTCTGGGGACTTTTTCAGAAGTTAATAAAGGTTTCTTTTTGTCATTGACCAAAATAAGTGCTTTGAGATCTTCATTGGCCATCTCTGCCCTGGGCCCACGTAAGTACTATGTTTCCACTGCCCCTTAACCTGTGTCCCCTTCAGGCAAGGGAACTGAAAATGGAGTACTGCCCCACTCAAAGGGTGGTCTAGAAAGGGAAATAACTCCTTGAGGAGGAATTTTTCCTACAGTTTCTGAACCATCTCATTTCATAATCTTCTACTCTAACTAGGAGAGAGAGGGTGATGATGGAGATTTAGACTGGCTGGATAGAGGCCTGGCTTTCTCATTTAGCTAATGTATGTAAGTGTCTTCATTACTTTTCTGGTTGCTTAGACAAAATACTAGACACCCACAAGTTAAAAGAGGAAGTGCTTATTTTGTCTCACAGCTTGTAGAGGTTTCAGGCCATAGTCAGCTATCTCCTAGTCAGGGTGGTATAGCAGAGAGGCAATGCAGTGGAGAAACAGTCCATCTAAGAGCAGAAAGGAGGTGTTAAGGTAGCAAACAAATTTCCTTTTCCCTTTTATTGCATCTAGGCTGCAAGCCTTTTGGGTAGTGTCACCCACACCCAGTGTGGGCCTTCCCATTATCCATGTGTATAAATATGATGAATCAATTAATGAACTAATCCAGTACCACACACTCTGAATCTGAGTATCAAACTTCCTAGATCCAGACTTGCCTGGGCTTGCCACATGCTCCAGAGGCTCTGAACTCCTCACATCCAGTTGCAAGGTCCAGGTGGTGCCACATTCCGGGGTGCACTCCACATAGCCACCTGGGTCCCAGAGTTCCAACCCCTACCCAATAAGTTGGAGGGTCTGGTAACACACTCTGGGAGTGTGCCCTCACTAATTGCACAAAGAATTGAGCTCTACCAAGTCCAGCATCTTAGAGCAGTCCATCAGGGGAATGCCAGGCCAGCCTTGAAGGACACAGAGGTACTGAGCCCAGCCCAGCCCAGAGCCCCAGAGCTGCTCATCAGGGAGTGGCCATCATAGCTGCAGGGCCTTAGAGAATTTGAGCTCTGCCCATCAGAGCACAAGGCACAACAAACTCAATTGTTCAGGGGTGTGGCCATGCTGGAGGTCCTAGAGGTTGCAAACCTGACCAACCAGGAGCAAGGCCCCAGCACTATATACCTGGGACTTGTCCAGGCTTGCCCTGCACTCCAGAGGCTCTGAACTCCTCAAGGCCAGATGCAAAGTCCTGGTGGTACCACATTACAGGGTGTGCTCTGTCTAGCCAACTGGGTCCCAGAAATTCCAAACTCCACCCAGCCAGGCTGAAGGTCCAGTGACACACCCCAGGGCTGCATCTCTGCTAGTTACCTGTGTCACGGGGGTTCTGAACACTACACAACCAGGTTCTAGGCCCTGGCAACAAGCTCCAGGGGTGTGACCCTGCTAGCTACAAGGAGGATACAAACTTTGTCCAGCCCAGTGTCCCAGAGTCACCCAACAAATTACATTGGGGGAACACGTGGCCAGCTTCACAGACCACAGAACACAATGGTCCAGTGCCATAGTCTGGGGGTGTGCCCCAGCTAGCCACGGGGATATTGGAGTACTGAAGCTCTACCCATCCCAGCATTCCAGTGCAATCTATTGGGAGGCTACCTGCCCAGCCACACAGGTCCTAGAAGAAAATGACAAAACAAAAGAGCAAGAGGCAGTCTCAATCCCCCAGCCCACTGAGAACAAACCCAAGAGACACGGAGGTGGAAGGCACTGGGAGTCACACAACTGAGCTTTCTGAAATGATAGCAAATGCAGTAAAGAAACAACTCCATGAAACTATAGAGAAACTCAAATCAGAAATAATCTGTCAGCTAAAAAATGAAATGACAATCATTATGAAAGAAATGCTGTGTGTATCTAAAGAAGATCAAGATAAAAAAGAGCATAAGAAAATGATGGGAACTTTGAATGAACAATATAAGACTCAATTAAAATGCACGAAACAGATTCAAAGGGAAATTCAGGAAATCAAAATTCCATGGAAAGTTGGCAAAACCGCTTGAATGAAGTTGAAGATAGAATCTCAGACCTTGAAGACAGCATGGAAGCTTACAATCATGAAAGAAAAGATCTCTTAAAAATAATAAGGAACCAGGAAACAACAATTCAACATTTGCAATATGATGCCAAGAGAAATAAGATTAATAGGCATCAATGAAAAACCAGGGGTCAATACTAATGATCTGCAAAGACTATTCACAGAAATAATAGCAGAAAGTTTTCCAAACATGGGAAGAGAATCTGATATAAAGGTAAGTGAGGCATACAGAACCCAAATTAACCATAACCAAAATAAATCTTCACCCAGACATATAATAATTAGGGTCTCAGAAATATAGCACAAGAACAAAATATTAGAAGCTGTTAGAGAAAAGAAACAGATCACCTAAGCAGGAAAGCCTATCATAATCATGGCAGACTTCCTAACACAAATCTTTAAGTCAAGAAGACCTTGGAGTGAAGTGTTTCAAATCCTGAAAGAAAATAAGTTTCAACCCAGATTGATGTATCCTGCAAAACTATCTTTAAAAATTGATGGAGAAATAAGATACTTCCATGACAAAGAACAACTGAAGAAATTTATGGCTACCAAACCAACACTACAAAGAGTATTGAAAGACACTCTAGAAACAGACAAAGATAGCCACAATCTTAAGAATAACAGCAAAAGGAAACCACTAAGTAGGGCAAATAGTTAAACAGAAAATGTAGAAAACCAACAACAGAAAGATATCATGAGAGGGATGAGTCAGTGCATATCAGTTATATCAATCAATGCAAATGGTCTCAACTCACCAATAAAAAGAAACAGACTGGCAGAGTGGGTTAACAAACAAAATCCAACAATATGCTGTATACAAGAAACACATTTAACTCCAAAGGAAACTTACAGACTAAAAATCGGAGGCTGGAAAACAATACTCCATGCAACAGGAACCCAGAAAAAAGCAGGGGTAGCTATTATGTTTGCAGACAATGTGAACTTCAAACCAAAAATGATCAAAAGAGATAAAGAAGGTCACTACATGCTTGTTAGGGGAAAGCTTCAAGAGGAAGAGATTGCAATCATAAATATATATGCACCAAACATGGGAGCACACAACTATGCAAGACAATTCTTAATAGACATGAAAAACCAAATAAAGAATAATACAGTTATAACAGGGGACCTTAACACCCCACTATCACACAGAGAGATCAACCAAACAAAAAATCAGCAAAGAATTAACAGAACTGAATCAAACTTGTGAACAAATGGACCTAGTAGATGTGTATTGGTTGTTCCACCCATCGACATCAGAATACACATTCTTCTCAGCTGCTCTAAAATAGATCATATACTGGTCCACAAAACATGCTTAAGTAAATGCAAAGGAACTGAAATAATTCCATGCGTATTATCTGACCATAGCTCAGTAAAACTGGAAATGAATGACAAAAAACCCCACAAGAATCCCATAAATGCATGGAAATTAAATAATACTCTCCTAAACAATCAATGAGTTACAGAAGAAATTAAAGAAGAAATTAAACAATATCTACAATTAAATGAAAATGCAAATACAAATTACTGGAACTTGTGGGACACAACGAAAGCAGTCCTCAGAGGAAAATTTATAGCACTAAACTCTCACATCAGAAAAATGGAAAGAACACACATAAACAACTTAATGCTGCCCCTCAAACCTCTAGAAAAAGAAGAACAAGTCAGGTACAAAGCCCAAAGAATGGAGGAAATTATCACGATCAGAGTAGAAATTAATGCAATTGAAACTAAGAAAACAATACAAAGAATTAATGAATCAAAGAGTTGGTTCTTTGAAAGAGTAAATAAGATTGATAATCCCCTAGCCAACCTTATCAAAAAGAGGAAAGAAAAATTCAGATTCATGCAATAAGAAATGAAAAGGGCAAAATCATTACAGACCCCGTAGAAATACAGAAGATCATCAACACCTACTTCAAAAGCCTTTACTCACATAGGTTCGGTAGCACAGAAGAAATGGACAGATTCCTAGAAACCTATGAATTATCAAAGCTGAATCAAGAAGATGTAAAACTGCTGAATAACCCAATTTCAGCTAATGAAATTGAAAATGTAATTAGAACATTACCAACAAAGAAAAGCCCAAGTCCTGATGGATTCACTGCTCAATTCTACAAGAAATTTAGGGAAGACTTAGTGCCAACACTACTCACACTCTCAATGAAATTGAAAGGGAAGCAAGTCTCCCTAATTCATTCCTGGAAACAAGTATTTCCCTTATACAAAAATCAGAGAAAGACCCAACCGAAAAAGAAAATTACAGGCCAATCTCCCTAATGAACATAGATGCAAAAATCCTAAATAAAATACTGACAAATAGAATACAGCAAGTTATCAGAAGGATTATACACCATGATCAAGTGGGATTCATCCCAGGAATGCAGGGATGGTTTAACATATGCAAATCAATAAATGTAATACATCCTATCAATAGGGCCAAGGACAAGACTCACATGATCATCTCAATAGATGCAGAAAAAGCTTTTGACAAAATCCAACACCCATTCATGACAAAAGCCCTACAGAAAATTGGAAAAGATGGTCTCCACCTCAAGCAGATAAAAGCCATATATCATAAACCAACAGCCAACAACTTACTAAATGGAGAAAAACTGAAAACTTTCAACCCAAAATCAGGAACAAGACAAGGTTGTCCATTATCACCACTCCTATTCAATATAGGTCTGGAAATATTAGCCAAAGCAATTAGACAAGGGAATGAGGATAGGAAGGAAGAAGTAAAATTATCTTTATTTGCAGCTGATATGATACTCTATATAGAAGACCCCCAAAAATCCATTAAAAGACTTCTAGATGTAATAGCCAAATTCAGTAATGTTGCTGGATACAAGGTCGACACTCAAAAATCAATTGCATTCTTGTACACAAACAACAAAGTCACTGACAGAGAAGTAAGGGAAACCACACCCTTCAGTATAACATCCAAAAAAAAAAAAATGAAATACTTAGGAATCAATCTAACAAAGGAAGTAAAAGATCTATACAGTGAAAATTACATTACTCTGAAGAAGGAAATTAAAGAAGATTTCAGAAAATGGAAAGATATTCCCTGTTCATGGATAGGAAGAACAAACATTGTGAAAATGGCCATTCTCCCAAAACTGTTTTACAGATTTCATGCAATTCCAATGAAAATACCAATCAAAATACCATTAGCATACCTCACAGAACTAGAGAAATCATCCCTAAAATTCATTTAGAAACAGAAAAGACCTAGAATAGCAAAAGCAATTCCAGGCAACAAAGGTAAAACAGGAGGCATCACAATCCCTGACTTGAAGTTATACTATAAAGCTATGGTGATAAAATCAGTATGGTACTGGAATAAAAACAGACCTGAAGATTAATGGAATAGATTAGAAGATACAACCACAACTACAAACACACGCAGCCACCTCATCTTTGACAAAGGGGCCAAACATGTACATTGGAAGAAAGATAGCCTCTTTAATAAGTGGTGCCAGGAAAACTGGCTTTCTATATGCTATAAACTAAAACTAAGT
>RJWM01033642.1:0-20426 GCA_004363535.1 Dasyprocta punctata
CTTAAGATTTTAACATGCCTGTGTCAGATGCAAGTAGCTTTTTACTATCATTTTAAAACAGAATCGTGAGACATTGACTCTAGAAATATGTGGACTATTTTTTCTTTTTCCCTAAGTAAAAATAGCACATTATGGTTAGCATATGTGCTTCACCCTTTTATGTGCTCATTTTGATTATGCATCCTGTCTCTCTAAGTCTTTGTAGTTGGGAAGGTGAAGCCTTTCTCATAAACACTAGGGTCCTAAAGAAACGTCTTGGGCGGTTTTGCCCCAAGGAACATGTCTCTGGCCTGCCTGGTCTAGAATGGTTGACGCTCTGTGATTCAGGCCATGCCTACAGGGCTCCCACCTTGGGCAAAATTCCATCCATCTCCCTTGTTGCTTTACCAGTGTCTCATTTCCTTTCCTTTGGAAGTTCTCTACCGGGTTGACAGCAGTGAGTCTTTGATTTCTGTTCCTGCCAGTGTCAATTTGAGTGGCATTTTTTGTTACTCCCGGTCCTTTCCCCTATTTGTAACTCACATGCACAGCTATCTCTTTCTAGTTGTTTAGTGAGAACTAAACTCCAAAGGCACAAGTAGCTTGTGCAAGGTGTGATCAAAACATATGATGAATATTTGAAATTTTAAAAATTATTACAGTAAAAGATAAACTGCTATCCCCCCCCCATATTCCCCTTTACACTCATTGCTTTTCCACTTTTTGAAGTCATTCTGAACTTTTCTTTTGTGCCTCTTTTTAGTTGCCTTATCATTGCTGCTTTGGACATCAATTCAAAACATTTACCTTTCCCGATCATTTTGCTTGGGGAAAGAGCCAGAAATCATACAGTGCCAGATACAGTGAATAATGTGAATGAGGACACAATGTAATGCTTTCAGATTTGACAGAAATTGCCATAAACGTTTGCTCAATGAAGGGACATCAAAACATACCATGAATGTTTAAATAAATAAATTACTACAGTAAAAGACATTGCCACTATTCCTCCTCAAAGTACTGAAACTACTGTCCCTCACTTCAAACACACATATCTTATTATTGTTGGCAATGTGTCTTTTATTGTAATAAGTTACAATTTTCTTAAATCATTGACCATATTTTTTAATCATTGCCAGTATTTGTTTTCTAGACTTTATAGCACATCAGTACCAACTTTTCTTGGCTTCAAACAATGAAAATTTATTGTTGCAGTTTCTCGGGTCAAGGTGCCAGCAGAGCTGGAGGGAAGGATCCTCCCTTGCCTCTTCTCACGCTGCAGGTGCTCCGTGGCTGCCAGGTGTTCCGTGGCTGGTGGCAGCCCCACGCCAGACTCTGCCTTCACATGGCTTCTCTCTGTGTCTCTGTGTGCCTTTTTTGTCTCTGATAAGGGCGATCTCACTGGATCTGGAGCCCACGCTAGTCCACAAGGCTCTCACCTTTGTCTTTAATTACATCTGCAAAGAACCCATTTCTGAGTAAGGTCACATTCTGAGGTTGTGGACAGACATGGATTTCGGGGGATCCTATTCACTGACAACATGGTTCATAGTGTAGCACAGTGCTGGCCTTGGAGATAATGAATTTCCCTGTTCCACCCCGTCCTCTGCCATGTGAACTTAGCTAGGATCTTATGTAACTAACTTTCTCGATTGAGTCTGAAGAATAGGCTACTTATGTAAGGCCTTAGAAAACGTCTTGTAGGGTCGCTTGCCAGGTGGTTCCTGCCAGGTGGTTTATGCCAGATGCTGGGAGCCAGGGGCTGGATGACAGTAGTCCCAGATCCTCAGGACCCCTTCGTCTGGTGGGAGAGAGGGATATATAAACAAGTAACCACAATATACCTATTTATGAGGTGGGTGAGAGCCCAGGGCTCCATCCAGTGCACCACTTGCTTCCCGAGCTGTTGACTTAGCACTCCAGAACCGGCTCAGCCCTGCTCTGGCTCCTGCCGCTGGGCCTCACCCTCCTGGCCTTGGCAGCTGGAGTTGGCAGGTGGCTCACGGGTTAATCTCTCTCATCGCCCTCTTCTCGATCCTTGTCTCCTCTCTGTTTCTGGCTTTATCTTTCTTGGAAGTATCTCAGCTGGCTTACTGCTATTTAATTTTTTTTCCCTGGTGATGGAGTTCTACACCCCTCTTCATAAGACAAAACAAATTGTTTATTTAACCTCCCCAGGAATAAGCGGGGCAGGGGCGGCGTGGGAAGGAAGACATTTATTGTTCTTATGGGCAAACCTTCCTGGGTATTTCCACAGATATTCCTCACTGACTCACCTCATTTTATTATACCCTTATAGAAAAAAAAAGTCATCTTTTTAATTCTTCCTTATCCATCCCCTGTACTTGTCTTCTTGTCATCCTCATACTGTCTCACTTCTAAATGTGGCCAAGTTACAGATGCATGTTGCTTAGTTTTGCATTTTTTAAAGATATTATACACAGGTCAGAGTAGGCATGGGAGATGTTGTTTCTTAACTGACTCAGTCTTGACCAACTGAGTGAGTATCATGTCAATTGAACAGGGCTGGAGCTGTGTTAGAAGATTGAACCTTTCTTTAGGTTGGTAAGAACCAATCGTTGGGATGAATTCCCAAGGTTATGCTTCTGATAAACAGAGTGCATATTGGGACCACGCCTTTTAGAAATGCTTAGCCCCCTGGAGATTCAGAATCCCTCAGCCCTGGAGGAGAGTTCAGCAAGACAATGGTGTTTCTTAGGAGGTCCACAGGTACCTAACACACAGTCAGGCTTGAAACTGTAATGGCCAGGCTGTAGCCCAGACTGGCCACACCAACTAATGAAAGAAGCCTCTCTGGTGGGAGAGTAACCTCACCATCCTGGTTTTTAGGCTTCCCCAGCAGACTCCAGTGTGTAGCCAAGGCCGTGACCAGTTGCCCAGCTCCTACTTGAGCTGGTGCTGTGAGTTTTCATAGTGTGAAATTTCCCCTCCCACTATCCCTGCTCCATCCCCAGGCTAAGTGGGGCTGGCCTAATGCCTGGAGTGTGCACAGCATAGCTCAGAGAGGAGGTAGAGGCTGCGTGGACTGAGCCACTTAGCTTGCAGCAGTGGAGTGGGGCTGACTGACTGGCATCAGGGCAAGGGGTGGTAGTGGGGAGATGGGCTGCAGAGTTCACAGACCTGGCGCTTTGGGAATAAGGAATCTAACATTACTTGTGTCCTACGGGCCTTAAGACAGGCACAGAGTGATATAATCGGGAAAGGAGGCCACAATAAGCAGGGCTTGAGTGCCATGGGGAGTTCTTTCTCTTTCTGTCTTTTATCTTTCTCCTCCCAGGGTTAAGAGTTTACCCAGAACAGACAGTTTGCCCTTCAGATCTGTGGCCCAGGAGCCACTTAGTTTAAAGGACATGATCTTGTGGTAATCCTAGAGGCTCCTACCATCCAACTCACTTTTAGCCTGTGGCACAAAAGCAGCAAATGTCAGAGGCTGTACTCTCAGCACAATCTAAGGCCTCTTTGTTAGGTGCCAGCTTATCTGTGGGCACTTCACTATCTGAGTCAACACACCCACTGCTTCTGAGTGTTTTCCTTGGGTCAGGTAAGCCTGAGACCTGGAACCCTGGAGTTGCTGTTCAGATGGGCCCTGCTCAGGAGAGCTGCTCCCCAAAGGGACAGGGAAAATGCTTGGGATGTCTCAGTGCTCCCAGGTCTTGAGAGATTTTGCTTGGATTTCTTTTCTTTGGAGGGCTCAGTATCCCTTAAACCTGCCATGAGCTACACAGGGTATTCTTGTATTGGCCTGGCCAGAGATGTGGCGTTGCTGTAGGGGAGCTCATTTGTCCCGTGGAAGCAGTGGAAACAACTTTCCAGAAGTTTGACCCATAGTTTGCCTCCAGGAGGGCTGAGATTGGGAGAATGGCTGCAGAGTCTGTCTCTTCTTTAGAAGAAGACAAATTCTCACTTCTCCAGCCAATGTGGGGGTGGGAGGTAGAGTGACTAAAAAATGTCTGGGAGACTCCTCCAGTTACTCTCTAGATTTCTGAAGGGATCTATCCTGTGACCAGTGGTCAGCTGTATGCCGCCGACACTGAGATGAAAAAAGACAGGATCTCTACCCTCTAGGTTACTCTTAAAAGTTGAGACCATCTAAAGGTTTTTGTTGGAAGGCATCTATCCATATTTACCATATTAAAAATAAAAATTGAGAAATATTTGATATTTTAAAATTTATTACGTGAATATGAACATATATAGCTCTTCAATGAAAAAACCTGTTTTCTCAATTAGCTTTGAGTTGTGATTAACATCAAATAGATTATCCATATTTAATGTACATAATTTGATAATCTGGCATACAGGTGCACCCTTAAGGCCATCATGCAACATATTTACCCCTTCCAGAAGGTTCCTTATGACTCTTTGTAATTATTTCCTTCAGTCCCTCCCTACCTCTACCCATAACCACTAGTCTATTTTTTGTTGCCATAGAACAGTTTGCATTTTGTAGGGTTTTATGTGAAAGAAATTGTTTGGAATGTTGTCTTTTTACCTGTGTTGTTGTGTGTATCAATAATTCCTTTTTATTGCTGAGTAGTATGCCTTTCTATGGATGAACAAATTTGTTTATTCATTGATCTGCTGGTGAACATTAGGCTGTCCGTAATCTGAAACTTTATGAAAGGGTTCTTTCTTTCTTTCTTTCTTTGTTTTTTTGTCTCTTTATTTTTACACGTTTGCAGTGTATAATGTTTACATTCCTTGTGGGAAGGTGGTCCATGTATATAACACATCTTAATTCCCTTTTTTAAATCCCCTTTCCCTCTGTTTCCTTCCTCTTACCTCAATCTATTGTTCCCCTCCCCATCTGAGAAAGCTCTCCCTCCCTAGTTCCTACTATCTATGTTTTATTTTGCTCTTTATTTATAATTTGAGTCTTTTTCACACATAAAACTGCTACAAATATTCATGAACAAGACTTGGTGTGGACATGTGCTTTCTTTTCTTTTGGGTAAGAATTGTTGATCATACAAGGGCGTTAATTGCTGTTATTTAGCTTTTAGGAAACTGTCAAACTGTCTTTCAAAGTAGTTGTACTATTTTATGTTTTCATTAGTAGATTGTGAGAATCCTAATTTTTCTGTATTCTTGTTGACCCTTGGTAGGTCATCTTATTAAATTTAATCATTCTATGGCAATTGTCTTAGTTACTTTTCACTCGTTGCCGAGACAAAATACCTGACACCCAAAATTAGGAAGGAAAGATTTATTTCTTACAGTTTCTCAGGAGTTTCAGTCTGTGCTTAGTTGGCTCCAAGGCAGCGTAGCATGGCGGAGCAGCTATTCATGGCAGCTGCAAGCAGCAAGGCACACTAGCGAGAGAGAAGGCAGCGCGAGAGATAGGGCGGGCTGAAGCGCAAGAGGAAGACCCGCCTTTCCTTACACTGTATCTCAGCTCCACCCCAGGCGGGTGCAGCACTCACATCACCAATCCCGGCACTATGCAACAAATCAGTAACAAGTGCCAGACTCAGCCCCGTCAAAGGTATATGAGGACTTGGGGGTACATAGTATATCACCCAACAGAGCAATCATCAAGAAATCAAAAGGTAACCTATTGGCATGGCTGTGGTGAAAAAGAAACCCTTCTACATTATTAGTGGGAGTGCAAACTCATATTAAGAGAATTATCATAGAGATTTCTCAAAGAACTAAAATTAGAAATTCCATATGACCCCAATATAACACTCCTAGATACCTTCCCCAGATAGGTTAAAATATCATACTACAGTGATTCATGCTTATCATTGTTTATAGCAGCACAATTCTTACTAGCTAAATCCTAGAAGCAGCCTTATATCTATCAACAGATTTGATAAAGAAAACATACTATCTATGTATAATGGAACACTACTTGGCTATAAAGAAGGACAAATTTGAGACATTTGTAGAAAAATTGATACACCCAGAAAATATAATGTTGAGTGAAGTAAATGAGACACACAAATTTGAATACTGTGTGGTATCTCTTTTCTGAACAAGGCAAAGTACAGCCTAAGAGAAAAATAAAGGAAGAATAAGTCAGGCATGGGAAGGGTCCCAAGGGACAACAGACAAGGAATGAGGGGGAGGGGATAGAGAAACAGGTAGAGTGAAGATACATCAGGTACAATGTCCTAATTACCTCAATGAATGTGGGCATTATATTCCCTAAACATGAACTCAAATTGACAATATTAACAAGAATGAAAAAGGAGGGAGGAAGGGAGAGGAAAGGAGATTAAAAAAAGAAATAAACTATATTATGTACATGTACCAGCTCCCCGGGATGATTGTAAAATACATGTACTGTAAGTATATACTAATAAAATAAAATTTAAAAATATTTAGCCATTCTCAGGAGTTTCAGTCTGTGCTTAGTTGGCTCCAAGGCAGCATGGCATATAGTAGGTAGTGGGGATCTCATTGTGGGGCTATTTTGCAATTCACTAATAACTAATGATATTGTGCAACTTATATGCAAATTTCACATGTGTGATCTTTGGTGAAGTATCTTTAAATCATTCACTCATTTAAAAGAATTAGACTATGTAGACTATTTCTCTCATTGTTGAGTTAATTTTGGAGAGAGAGAGAGAGAGAGAGAGAGAAAGAGAGAGAGTCAAAAACTACACACACACACACACACACACACACACACACACACTTAAGGAAAGAAAACTAGTATGATTTTTTTTTTCAACAGATGATTTTACCCTCATATGGGGAACCCTAGAAGATGTTGTATATCCTGGAAAACCTACTACATTTCCAGGCCTTAGAGAAGAAATTGGAAATGCATGTGCAGCAATGTGAATGACCAAGGTTACCCGAGCCGCAGTTTGTTGAACTAGTAAATGTCTGGAAGCCAATGGCCACCACTTTTAGCACCTCTCATAGTTGTAGAGGCCAAAGGTGACTTGTATTAATCTCATGGTGTCTCAATAAATTCAATATTAAAATATTTATATAAGTTTTTCTTTCCTTGAAGTGCGTATGCATGCTTTGGTGGTCTCTCTCTCTCTGTCTCTCTCTCTCTCTCTATATATATATATACACACACACATATTATATATATATATATATTTTTTTTTTTTTTTGAGGCGGGGGAATACAAGTTTTTTTTCAGAAATGTGCTCGGTGAAGTTTTTCTCCCAGATTGTGGCTTTTCTTCCACTCTAGAAAAGGTGTCTCAAAGAGCTGAAGCTTTGTTTTTGACAAAATCCAATTTATAGGTTTGTTCTTTTATGTATTATACTTTTTGTTATTCAAGTTTGCCTAATTCAAAGTGTAATGAACTGAACATTTTTGTCCACTTTGGATTCAGATGGTAAAATCCTAACCCACAAATTGATAATATTAGGATGTAGGGATTTTGAGAGGTGAGTAGGTTATGGGGCAGATACTTCATGCTCTTATTAAAGAAACCTTGTGCTGGGCATAGTGGCACATGCCTATAATCCCAGCTCTTTGGGAGGTTGAGGCAGGAGGATCACAAATTGGAGTCTAGTTTGGACAACTTATCAAGATGCTATTTCAAAATAAAAAATAAAAAAAGGCCTGGGGATGTAGCTCAGTGTAAAGGGCCTAGGTTTAATCCTCAGTAGTGGAAGAAAAAAATAAAATAAAATAAAACAAAGGAGAAAAATCCTGGAGAGCTATCCTTGGCCCCTTCCCTCTCCTTCTTGTGAGATCACAGATACTTGTTGGGAAAGTTCTGACTTCACCAAATGCCAAATCTGCAGCACCTTGATTTTGGACCTGCCAGCCTCCAAAACAATGAGATATACATTCTTGTTGTTCTAAGCCATCAAGATTATGATATTTTATTACAGCAGCCTGATCAGACTAAGACAGAAAGTCACAAAGACTTTTTTTTATGTTTCATTCTAGAAGTTTTATAGTTTTAGGTTTTACATTTAGGAACATGTTTTACTTTTGTTTTATATTTTAAACCTTTTATTTTGAAATAATTTTAGGTCTACGAGCAATGGGAAGAAATAATACGGACAGGTTACATAAACTGTTGTTTCAATTTTTCTCAACTGTGACAACTTTTAAAACTGTAAGAATATCACATGAAGGACATAATAGTCTTTGAAACAGTCAAAATACAGAACAATTTCCATCACCAGAAAGATCTTACCTGTTCACGTACCTCTCTCTCTCTCTGCATCTCTCTGAACTAATTTGTTTTCTATCCTTATAATTCTACCAATTCAGGAATGTTATATAAATGGAATTATAGTATATAACCTACCATTGCTTAGTCATTCACTCATTGAAGGACAGTGTGGTTGTTCCTGTTTTTGTAGAAAAATTATGACTATTGCTCCTATAAACATTACTGATTTTTTTTTTTTTTTGATACAGGCTGTTGCTATGTAATTCAGGCTGGCCTTGGACTCATTATGTAGCCCAGGTTGGCCTCAAACTCATGGCAACCCCTCCCAGTGCTGGAATTACAGGCATGTGTCATTATGCTTAGCTAGTATGGATTTTTTTTATGAACATGAGTATTAGTTTTTTAGAGATAAATGCCCAAGACTGCAATTGCGAGGCCACATGGCAGTTGCATGTACCTAGTTATAAAAACTGAAACTGCTTTCTAGGTTGCCTTCACCACTTTGTATTTCTACTAGTAACGTACACACAATCTGGTTTCTCCACATTTTTTCCCCCATTTGTTTCTGTCACTGTTTTTTATTCTAGACATCCTGGTAGATCTGTAGTGATGGCTCTTTAGTTTAGTTTGTCATAGGTCCCTTTCAGGTTCTCTATTTAATCTTTCAGTTCTCTGTTATATTTTGCAACTTCAAGGGATTTTTCTATTTTTTTCCAAAATTGTCAAATTTATGGTCATAAAGTTACAGTTTTAAAATTTTTCTTTGTAATGGAACTGCAGTGATATGCTTCGCTTGGTTCCTGACCTAGTAGATTTATGTTTTGGCCCTTTTTATATTTTATATTTGTCAGTCATGGGAGAGGTCTATTAATTTTGTTATCAAGTTTTTTTAAATTAGTACATGGGGTTTACAGTCCTCTTGGAGAGTGGGTACACCTACATAATTCAACTTGTTTGTCTTTCTAGTCCCTGCCTCTCTGCCCCCATCCTTCCGTAATTTCCCTTTGCTGTAAAGTGTTTCAAGAACTAGTTCTTTGGCTGAGGTGTGGCTCAGTGGTCGAGTACTTGCTGCCTTTCGTAGGGTTCTGCGTCCCCATTACCCCAAGAACAGCACGAGCAGCAAAACCCCTTGCTTTTTACCTATTGACTCTTAATGTTGTTTTCCTGCTTGCAGTCTTACTGATTTCTGACTTTGTTATTTCCTTCCTTCTGCGTGCTTTGGGCTTGTTTTGCTCTTCCTTTTCTGGCTGAAGTTATGTCCAGGATATTTTAGTCATAAAAAGGAGTTCCAAGGGAACTGGGCTGCCCCATCTTAGGGAAACTGAAAGTCAGTTATTTTTTAGCAATATTTAAATAACAAGAAAATTTTTAATTTTTGCCCATGTAGTAACTATTCTGATCATTCATATTCCTGTGTGTGCATTCAGGTTTTCATTAGGTATCATTTTCATCTACCTGAAGCACAATTGTTTTTCATGCTGCTTACAGTGTGGAGCCACAAATGGTAAATTCTTTCAGCTTTTTGTGCATCAGACACTCTTTGGTTTTGCCTTCATTTTATTTCCAATACACGTTTAAGAATAATTTTAAACTTATGAAAAAGTTGAAAAGTAGTAAAAAGAGTTTCCAGTACTCTATATACAGTTTCTCTTATTTTTGTTGAATGATTATCATAAGTATTGAACTAATAGCAATCAATTCTTTGCTTTATTTGCTGTACTTTGTTTACACTTTGTTTTCCACACTTTATTTCCTGCTTCATTAACAGTTTTTTTAAACCTGGTGTCATTTTTCTATTTTAGAAAACTGTCCAGACTATATTATGTAGTCATCCATCATGTGTCATTAGATTCCTCTTGGCTGTGACAGTTTCAAGGTCATAAAGAACAAGAAAAATCTGAAAAAGTTTTGAGACATTTTCTTTTGTAGAATGACCTGAAATACGGTATTTTTTCTGATGTTTGTCTCAGATTAGGCTAAATTTATGTTATTTTAGGAGAAAAACCATGAGTGTTAATTGCCATTTTCATTACATCATGTGATGATCATGCACTATTAACATGATGTCACCGTTGGTGCTGATCTTAATCTCCATACTGAGGCAATGCTTGTCAGGTTTATCCACTATAAAGTCATTCTTCCCTATTGCTCCCTTCCAAATTAAACTCTTTAGAAGGCAGTGGCTCCATGAAGTCCACACTTCAGACAAAGTGGTGGTGGTTATATTTCATGTCCTTGAGGAGGCGGTATCTACATAAATTATTTGAAATTCTTCTGTATGTGAGATTTGTCTATTATCTCCTGTGTATTTTTCCATTTTTCCCTTCTAACTGCATAGAATTATAGATATTTTATACTTTGCATTATAATTCAATCCTATGCTATTTATTTTGCTTCTACCTTGATTTCTGAAGATATTTTTGCTAGAATTCTATATTGACATGTTTTCTTTTCATGCTTTAAAGATGTTTCTCCACTGTCTTCTTGCTTATACTGCTTCTAGTTTTAAATATGCTATCATTCTTGTTTTTTCATTCTTCGGCACATAATATGTCTGTTTTTTGGGTTCCATTTAAGATGCTCTCTTTACCACTTATCTTGATCAATTTAATTATGATACACACATCTTACTATAGTTTTCTTCATGTTTCTTCTGCTTGGGATTTGTTGATTTTCATGGACTGTGGGTTTATAGTTTTGATTAAGTTTGTAAGTTTCAGTTATCATTTTACAAATATTTTCTGTTTGTATCCCCTTCTTTTGGAAATCTGATATATTAGCTTTCCATTACTGGCTCAAATTATTTGACACATAACTTAAAGGAGAGGTTTAATTCACCTCATGGTTTCAAAGGTTGTAGTCCATAATCGACTAGCTCTAAGGCAGAAATAGCATGGTGGTAGGGTGTAACAGTAGCCAGGAAGCAGACTGGGATGGAAAGAGCCAGAGACAAAGCAGTCAGGAATCCAATATAGCCCCCAAGGATATTTCCCCTATCACCCACTTTCTCTTGAATAGCTCATTCAGCTATGAACTCGTCAACTGGTTAACCTATTGAGGGGTTTAGTCCAATCGCAATCCAATCACCTTTCTAGGAGTCTCTTAATTCACTCAACTTGACAATGAATATTAACTGGTTCATCCAATTATATGCAAATTAGTTGATGTTAAATTGTCCCATAATCTACTCACATGATATTTAACTAGTATACTAGTATTTTTATGATGTCTTTCATTTTGGATAGTTCCTCTTGTTATGCCTTCAATTTTACTAATTTTTCATCTACCATGTCAAATTTGTCAAGAAGTTCATCTAGTACAGTTTTCATCTGTAGATGTTCAACTTGAGAGTTAAAAAATGTCTTCCATGTCACTGCTCACTACTCTTACTTACTACTACTTTGCATTTAATGTGTTCAAAAAGTGATAACTGACTTAATGTCCTTCTCTGCTGATGTTATTGTCTGTGTCAGTTCTGGGTCAGTTTCAATTGATTGATTTTTTTTTCTTTATGGATCATATTTTTTCCTTTTTGTGTGCCTGATGATCCTTGATTGGATGCTAGATCATATTATTTTACCTTGTTAGGTGCTGAATATTTTTGTGTTACCTTTTGTTCTAGGCTGCGATTAAGTTACTTGGAAACAGTTTAATTTTTCAAGTCTTTCTTGTATGATTTGGGCCAGAGCAGGGCTCATTCTAGGACTTACTATCGTCCACCACTGAAATGAGGCCTTCCAGTAGTCTATACAGTATCTCATGCATCATGAGGTGCTTTTTTTTTTTTTTTTTTGACTGGCTGGTAGGAATTAGTGGTATTACTGGTTCTGTGTGAGTACCAGACATTATTTTCTCTAATCCTTTTGTATGGTTCTTACCCTGGCCGTGGGTAGTTTTCTTATACCCATCCACTGATGAATACTCTGCTGAATCTTTGAAGAAGACCCTCTACATATCTCAGTGATCTGGACAGATCACTCCTCTCTAGTATTCTACACTACAAACTCTAGCTGTCTTGGTCTTCCCAGACTCTCAGTTCTTTATCCTTAACTCAGAGACTCTGTGAAACCCTGCCTCAGTTTCCCTTTTTGATGCCATCATTCAAATTCACTCGAGGCAAGAGTAGCACTCACTATTGTTTTCTGTTTTATAGGGCTTGTTCTTATTCATTGCCCAGAGTCATTATGACTGTTGTTTTATGTATTTTGCCTAGGTTTTTGGCAATTTCAGGTCAGAGGAGTGAATCCCTTCTTGTTACTTCATTTTGATTATAAAATCAGTCAAGTTTTAAAAAAATGTACATGTTCAGATTCTAATTTAGGAATTTCAATTCATTATTCTTGCTCTGGAATAAGCAATGAGAATCTATGTGTCTGAGATTAGAAAACAAAAATGATAACAAGAGCAACAAACTGGCATCATTGATCCTTATACACTGACCACCCCTCCACACTGAGATCTCTTACTTACTTAAAGCCTAATAGTAAGAGTTATTATCTATTACACAATTCCTATGCATGGTTAGTATTTTACATGATTTCTATAGTTTCATTTTTTACAATAAGTCACTGGTGAAGACATTCTTATCAGCATATCACAGAAGTAGAAACTAAGACCTAGACAGAATAAAAAACAAAAATCTAGCCTTTAGTTATCTCAGGTCAGTTTTCCAGCCTTGCTAAAGTATTGTTCACAATCCAAAATATCACCCATCTGCAAAGCACACACTCTTTGATATTTGAACAAAGCAGGGAGTTGCTTTCAGAATCATTTTTGTTCATTAGGATGATTTACTGGCTTTTACTAAATTCGCCCTTGTGCAATTACTTTAGCATTTACAGACATCTTTCCTTTCTTGGTTATGATATTCTCGTGTTGTTCTCTCTGTCCTTTTAAAGAAAAATAGAAAAATCAAACGTCGAACCCAAAAACACATTTATAGAATGAATAAGAAAATGTCTGTGTGCCCACTGGGCAACTTAAGAAAACATCACCTTGTTATAGACCCTGCAGGTGTGGATGAGTTTCAGGTGCTTCGGTTCAGTGCTCTAACTCAGCTCACCAGCTGTCCTGGACTTTGTTCTGAGCAAGCTCGCCAAACCATTTCATCTGATAAGGTTTGGGGACCAGAGCTCCTTGTGATTGGGGCAAATTACTTCACATGTTCAAGGGACCAGATGCTTTCAGAGGAATCATTTATCTATTTGCAAAAAAGAAGCAGTTTTGGCTCTCTTGTAGCAAAATGCATAGTTAATGAAAATATCTTAGGGAAGAATGGAGCAGATGTTACAGTCTCATGGTGGCAATAGCTCATTTTCTGTGCAAAAGCTCAGAAACTGAGGAGGAATTGCATTAGGTACATCTATGCTCTGGTTGTCCAGCCCAATATGAAACCACCCTTGACCATCATCTGTCTCACAGAAGGCAAAGCACAGCATCTCTTTTCTTTATGTTTCTCTCCGAAGAAGCCACCTGCAGGCATCATAAGTAGAATTATGGATGTGTTGGTTTCAGGAGGATACTTTCTTTCCCAAAATTCACCAGGTGAATTTTCTACCTATGTGTAGTCTCTAGATGTACAGCATCCTAGAGATGGTGGTAGAGGGTCTCACAGTAAAAAGAACCTGTGGATTCACATGTACACCAAAGCTTGCACATATGTGTAATGTACACAAATGCTTTCAGGATTAAAAGCCTGAGTCAGTTTAGCTTATGAATGAAAAATAATGTTCCATTATACTCTTTACTTTTTTAAAGAAGTTATAATGTATTGAAATTTTTTTTCAGTCTTTTACTGATACAGATTAATGAGATTCATTTTGGCAGATTCATTCACGTCCATAACATATTTTGGTCATCTCACCCCCTCATCGGCCCTTTGGTTTGCCCTCCCCCCAATTCTTTTATTTTTAATCAAGAGATAAAATAATATTATATAGGGGACTTGTGAAGATTTCTGACACTGAAGATAGGTCCTTTACTCAGGTTGAGAACTATTGTGCGACGTCTTCTCTGACCTTCCTTCTTGCCTAATTTCCTGTGACTCCGTGACCTTTGGGGACAGGCTACTTTGTGTTGTGGACTTTTCATATTTCTAATGCCTGGGAGTCTATCTTGGATGTGAGAATTTTCATCTTCAATTTGATATTTTGATAGCATTTTCACAGATTTCAGGCCAAGGAGGCTTTCCAAAGTTCAGTTTTAGTCTTTTGTTAGGCTTTCCATGCCATTTTTGAACCACCATGGCTATTTCTGTGTTGGTCTCCTCAATGCCACCATGATCCCCTGATTCCTGATGGTAGCATCTCTTCCACTATTCCCCAGTCTCTCACAGGATCTCCGGGCCAAACTTATTAAACTCTTGTCTTGTATTAAAACTCCTAGTCCCTTGGTGCAGACACTCAATTAATTTGGAACCAGGAGGAATGTAATCTGACTTAATTAATTCACACAAATCTGTGAATGATTGAGAGCCCCATAGAGGCTCACTGGGTCCTCCCCCTTTCTTGTAGTTCAGAACACTGTAAGTTTTCACAAGTGCTGATATTTTTTACAGTATATATTTTTCACAATATGTAGCTCATAAGAGCTACGTGGCTAAAGGTGGACGGAGGAAGGAGATAAAAGCTGTAGGTTGTTGGCAAAGGGTGATAGCTTTATCAGATAATTTGCTATTCAAGTCTAGGACTTCCTTATTGGGAGTGGGGAACAAACATACTTCAATTAATGCTGAAGAATGGCTATGCATGGACTTCTCACATACTTGTATTAATGATTTTATGATACTAATTTAGGAGTTTTCCGGAAGCTTTTTCTATTTTGTGGAAACAAGGAACCAGGAAGACGTGAATAATGAAGCCAGGTTTCTAGATCAAGTTTATTTCAGAAGAATGGAAAGGGAATTTTGAGTGGCTAGGGTAGGAGGAAGTTGAGGGGGATTGGGAAGTGACTCTGGGTAGCAAGGGGCTGGTCCGGAGAGGCAAGAGTCCCTGGGCATCATAAATCATTGCCTACCAGAAATAGAGGTGAAGCCTTCACTTGGGAATTGGGGCCAGGATTCTAGGGCGAGGGTAGTGGGCTGAATGCAGTGAATCAAGTGCTTCATACTAGTGAAACAAGGACTTGGGAAACTGAAAAAACCTGGACTATGGAGAAAGTAAAGACTCCATGACCACAGTAGAGAAGCCATGAAAGGGTTGGGAACAGGCATGCTGGAAACCCAAACATACTAAATTCAAGTCTTTATTCCTGGTCAGCCCAGCAAGTAACATAACCTGATGCTACAATACTTGTGCATGGCAGTCTAGAAAGCATAGGCATTTCTTGCCACAGTTTGGTTTGGCTTGATAAGATAGTCAGTGTCCCCAGAGCCTTGTTTCTTTGAGGACCTAGCAGTGCAAGAAGGCATGGATATAAACTAACAAGTTCTACAATATCATCACAAACAACATTGTGGGAGAATTGTGGGAAACCTGTATAACTTAAGGCTGCCTCTGCCTGTAGGCTGTTGGGAGAGGTTTTCATGAGTAAAGAGAAGACAATTCGGAGCAAATTTCGGGGAGGAATGTGGAAGAGTAGACTGTGCTATGATCCCAGAGAGTGAGGCTTAGATGGCTTGACTGAATGGGATGGTCTCCCTAGGGGTGAGAGATCATAAGTCTTATATCTGATGCATTGGTCTAGAAATTCAAGTCCTTCTCTACCCTAGGGAGACCATGAAGAGGGTAAATTTGAGCATGAAGCTTTATTTGTACAGAAAACTCATGTTAGAAACATCTTGTCCAGCACCCAACATCAAAACACTGAAGTTGGATTGGGAAGCTGACTGTGATTATTCTCTTGGACGCTTCCTATGGGAATATAATTAATAATAAATTATTGTGGGGAGATGGGAGGCAGAAAGGCAGCCACGTCATGGGTGGAATCATGCAGAGGAGAGGTACTAAAGCTCTAAATATTTTATAGCAAATTGAACTGATGATGTGGTTGTGCACTATTAGTTGTTGCTCTTTTTTATGGTCCATTGATATTTTTCATTGTGGTTAAATACGCCTAACATAAAATTTACCACCTTAGTGCATAGTTTTTTGGTGTTAAGCACATTCATGTTGTTGGGTAATCATTGCCACCATCCATCTCAGATTTTATTTATTCTCTCAATTCAGATCCTTTGCCCCTTAATAATTCCTCCTTCTCACATCCCCTGGTACTCACCATACTATTTTCTCTCTCTATTAAATTTGACTACACTATACTAGACATTGTTTCTCTTAAAATTTAATTTTTTAAATTTTTATTTTAAAGCGGATAAAACCAAGGAAAATAAAACAGAATAAAACTAACCAAAATAAACCAGTATAAGTGATACAGGACTTCAAGACCTTATGAAAACAACAGTAGTTACCATAATGCCTTTTGTTGCCTTCAGAAGAGCTGCAGATACCTTCAGACATATTAAAATCAAATGTAATACAATAGAATAGAAACAATAAAAACAAAATAATGAATGCAATAAAGGACTTCAAAACAAGCCAATAGTAAATCCAAAATGGCTAACATAATATGTCTGGCTATCTTTCAAATAGCTGCTCATACCATCAGATTTAACATAATCAAACAAAACAAAACAGAATAAAACCCAACCCAACAAAACAATGAAAATGATATGGTTTCCTGGCTGGGGTCACTTCCAGGTGAGACCTGGTTCTCTCCCTCTGCAGTCCGTGAATGGCACTGACTCACGGAGAGAGGCTTGGGTGTGGTTGTCCCCCCAAATTTTATTAATTTTAGCATTCACTTGGTCTTCATATCTGTAGCAATTATTACTGTGACATTTGTCAAATGGTGACTTTCTGTTTCCCACTGTCTTTCTGTGTATATTAATTAGAAATTTTTCCATAAGGATGAACAGTCCCTTCTCTTCCTTTTACTTTTTCACTTCACTATTTACATCATTACAGACACTTAGCTATTTATTTTATAGATTAAAATCCAATACCACCATTTTAAAGCTTTGGTCAGAGAGTTCCAACACCTGCCACGAGACCACCTGGAGGCTGTTTCTTGCAGTTTTCATAAGCTTCCATCTTTATTCATTTTCTAGTACTTGTTGTCTGGCACAAGACATTTCCAGGCTTACGTGGTGTTTCTACTGTCTTGCCCTTCGAGTCAATCTTTTCTCCAAGGAGCTCAAATTTGTCTTATTGGAGAATAATGTTTAGAAGCCAATATCTGTGTGCTGTCTGCTCGTTGCTCTGAGTATCTTCACTTCTGCCCTGTCAGCACATGAACCAGGCATTACACATGTGCGTTAACCCGTGTGCACCCAGGCATCTAGCCTTCTGCACACAGAATGTATAAAATACTCTCGGTTCTAGGTCCTTTGATTATTCCATGGTAATATATCAACTTGTTCTCCTCCCTTATTTAACTTCTTTCTCCAACAGTGAGAAACCTGTCTCTCATCTACTATAAGATGTTTTATTTGTTCACTTCTACTATACACATAAAGTAACTCAAAATTGCATCAATACCCTTCTGAGAAATGCATTTGTTAACCAGAAACTGGACCACAGCATTTCTCTAATTTACTTTTGCTTTTAGCTTATATTTCCACTCAGTATACTGTCACCGAAGTTCCTTAGGTGAGTTCTCTTCATCCCTGGCCCCTTAGCATGGTTATGTTACCTTTTTTTGTAACGTAGGTGACCTCATTTGTTCTGTTTGTATTCAATTTTATGTTTCTTGCACAACTTTCCTGGTTTCATTCAGTTTTGTTCAGAATGGAAAGGACATTTGAAATAGTAACATGGTTCTCAAGTTAAGTGCCACACTGAAGGAAAGAATTCCAGAGATTTACTTCCTTTGCATTCTATCACTTTGTCTACCACTCTCTCCATTTTCTTTAGTTACTAGGCTCTTTTGTTTCTGGTTTAACCTCTTTCTCTTTATTGTTATTTTTTCACACATGAGAAGCTATATAAGCAGATATTTTCTTTTAGTCTCTTTTATGAATTGACTCAGTGTCCATTCCCCCATTCATATGTTGAAGTCCTAGCTCCTAATACCTTATTTGGAAATAGGATCATTGGAGAGGTAATTAGTTAAAAAGAAGTCATTAGTGTGAGTCCTAATCTAAAATGAATAGTGTTCTCACAAAAAGAGGAAATTTGAACAGAGACACAATAAGAAAATGCCATCTAAGGACGAAGGTAGAGAGAAAGTGATGCTTTTGTGAGCCACGAAATGTCGGAGATTGCCAGTACACCACCGCCAGGGTCTAGGGAAAGATGAGGAACAGATTCTTTCAACTCTCAGAGGGTTGACTTCCAGACAGTAAGACAATACATGTCTGTTAGGTCTTTGTTACAACTACCTAGCACATAAGTGCACACATTTTCCTTTTTAAAAAAATATGGTGGGCAGCATAATCTATAGGCAGGATAATATACATACTCCTTTGTCCTTTGCTTCTTTCACTTGAGAGCGTGTTCTGCAAATCACTCCACTTACAGATCTTCCTCATGTTTTATTTTGTTTTGTTTAATAGCCAGATAGTCCACTGTGTCAATGTATCAAAGTTTATTCAACTTCCTCTTTGTATAAGCATTTAGCTTGTTTCTAATATTTTACCTTTCCCAAAGATGCTCCAATGAATGACTGTGGGCATATATATTTTCATATTGCTGAAGGTGTATCCTCAAGTGAGATTTCTATAAGTGAAAGATCAGTTTAGATTTTCATGTAAGGCACTGATGATCTGGATTAGGTCGTTGATTAAGAAACCAATTGTCCCTCATACTGTTTCATGGAATTCACACAACGGTCTTCACCTGCCCAATTATTTACAACCAATTTTGTAACAATCTCCTATTTCACATCTATGTTCCATGAATTGTCACAATTCAAGTGTTGTGGTCTCAAAGGTGCACAGTTCTTTGAATCAGAAGACATCAGAGACCTATTCCTAGAGAGCTGGGAGTTGATAAATGTATTTTATTCTGTGCAGATAAGAAACCAAAGCAGAGGGAAGATAGACTGACTTGAGATATGAAGGAAATAATGATTTTTAAAAAGCACTTTCAGTCTGTAAGTCTAGTGTTACAACTCTAAGAATATATGTTGAGCCTTTCTTTAAAATAAAAAAGAAAATGTGGTCTCACTACTTGAAAGGCAGTATTCTTTAAGTCTTTCTCAATCCTTTTTCTGCTTCCTCCATCAAATTAGGGAATTTGGCAGAGTTTCAGTGGTCATATTAAGTGTGTGGTTCAATCAGGTTATTCATGCCGTTCGTTCAGTAAATATTTATTGGGATTTAATATCTTCCGGGCAATTATTTTTAAACTGATGCCAGCTCTTCATCCAAGTCCAGCATGAATCTCTGGAGGTGGAGGGCAGATGTCAGTAGGCAGTAGCCCCCACCACATCTTGCTGATGGCTCTCCTGAGCAGCTAAGGTAAAAACGGTTGCTCTGGATGATGCTTCTTATATTGTCATGTGTCAACAGATTATCCACGAATCTGGACAACATGCAGCTAGTAGGTCTATGGGGAGGCCTGAGCTTCTGCATTTCTAACAGTTTTCCAGTTGCAATGCTGCAGATTTGTGGACCACACTTTGAATAGCAAGGCTAGATCAACCCAGAAAGCAAGTGTGTATTTGTTAAATAACATCACCTGATGGGACTCATCGAATTGTTATCCCAAGGTTGGGGTGCCCCTTAGAGAGCCATGTTGTTTGTGTTTTATTCCCAAAGATGAGGAAGGCCTGTGGGAGAGACCTGGAGCTGTGACTCAAGTCCTTGAAGTCAAACTCTGCAGCAAGGTGTAGCTCAGCTGTGTAATCCATTCTGGTGTGGCTGCTGCTTCTTTCAGGAATGATATATAACCTGTTCCCTTTTTTCATTCCTGTCTGCAGAATCTGCCCTACGTCGATTGGATGGTTGGATGGCACCTTTAGTTATCTTGTCCTTAGCCCAGAGCGCATGCTTAGACCCTCTGCAAGACCTTCCACCCCTCAGTCAGCAACAAAAACAATGGAGGTCTTATCAACATGAAACCAATCCAAGGCGGCCCCATTTGAATTTCAGGATGACCTAAAGGCAGCCCCTACATTTGCTACGGAGCTGTTCTGCTAGTTTTGATCCAAGATGTGATTAGTGGTTAATGGGCCTTGAAAGACATCTTTATTTATTACCGTTGCAGATCACTGTTGTCTTGATATTGATCTTTCCCAATTTTCTTTTTTGTCCTTTGAAATGCTCAGAACGCAGGCAACTCATGGCCTGCAGCATTCACTTTGTTTAAAACTCATTTCCTTTTGC
>RJWM01033643.1:0-20441 GCA_004363535.1 Dasyprocta punctata
TTAAAGGAATTATATTCCTCTTAAATTTGTACATATGTTGGTTATAAACAAAAGCATAAGCCTATTAGTGATTTTTTCCCATTCTCAATTAAATTGATATTGAACACTAGAATTACAAATCTTGTTTTTATTTAAAAAGTCAATGAAGGTAGATGTGGAAACACACTTCAATACTTTTCGGTGGTAATGTAAATTCGTACAGTCACTATGGAAAACAGAATGGCGGTTCCTTTAAAAATTAAAAACAGAACTACTATATGGTCCAGCAATTCTACTTCCTGGTTACTTATCTAAAGGAAATAAAACCAGTATGTCAAAAAAATATCAACACTTTCTTGCTCATTGCAGCATTATTCACAACAGCTAGATATGGATCAAGCAAATGTCCATAGGGCATGAATAGATAAAGAAAATATGGCATACCATTCAGCTTTACCCCAAAATAAAATCCTTCCATTTGCAACAATATGGATAAATCCAGGAAACAGCAGGACAAGTGGAACAAGCCAGGCGCAGGAAGACCAATATTGTATGATCTCGCTTATATATAGAATCTTTAAAAAGTCAAACTCAGGGATGGAGGATATAACTAAGTGGCACAGTACTTTCTAGTAGGGACAAGGCCCTGAGTTCACCTCCCGAGTGCCACACAATTGCATAGAAATAAGGAGAATAGTATTTGCCAAGACGCTGTGGGCCAGAAAAAAATGCATACATGTTGGATAAAATGTACAGTTTCAATTACACAGTAACAGTTTTTAGTTTACTGTTACAGCTTTCAGTTAGACAAAATAAATAGAATAAAATTATGTTAAAATCCTTGTTACTATGACAAAATCAGTCATTTTGCCAAAAGGAAAATAAATCAAATCAAATAAACACATACTGATTTTTTATTTACATTTTAATGTTTATTTACCCAAATATTGCGACCAAAAAACTCAGACATGTCTAATAATAAAGTTCAGTCACAACTAGTATTTTAGAGTTTTATGCCCAATTCCAGTCTTTAAAATAAGGATAACTCTACTTGCTAAAAAACATTATTTTGTCATGATTAAGTTATTTGGTTACAATGGCAAATTCACTTCATGGGTTGCTTTGCAACTTTTAAATATTGGGACTACATACCTCCATTTGTGCTTCTGCCTGGGCTCTGGGAATCTTCAGTATCAGACTGCCTGACAGTGTACTGTAGCTCATCTTTTCTAGTCACAGGAAGTGGGGCATGATGTAAAACAACACTGGAACTTTAGAACTGAGATTTTGGAAATCACACTCTGTATTTCACAGGTGAGATCATTGCTATTGAAAACACTCAAGTGATTCACTTGAGAGCAGAACTGGTCTCAGAACAAAAGCAAATCCTATCCTCCAAGGTGTCAGTTTGTGAATCAAAATATTATCTGAAAACATATGAGTATATTTTCTCATAGGTTGTCCAGTTCTCTGAATAATACTGATTAAACTATGGAAACTACAGTCAAGTAACTATGAATGGGAAGGAAGGAAGGAAAGAAGGAAGGAAGGAAGGAAGGAAGGAAGGAAGGAAGGAAGGAAGGAAGGAAGGAAAAAAGGGGAGAAAGACAAATATCAGGACAAAGGAAATGATGGATGGAGAGAATAAAAGAGTATAGTCATCTGCAATCAGGAAAATAATATCTCCATTTTTTGTAAATATAACATGTCCTTATTTCTTCTAGGAAAAAGGAAAAGGAAGAAAAAAATCTTCCCAGGACCCTCAATGACTCAATGACGCTGATTTCATCTTCAGAGATGGAACATTAATTTAACAGTGTCTTAGAAGCTTTGCCTTCATTTCCATCTGCATGTTGCAGATTTATATTTTTCATGCAACATAGAAAAAAAGGTGCAATTTCTGAGCAAATTGAAATCTTGTAGTCCAAAGCAAAATATGCCACTTATGCATTAGCCAATCTGGAATTGTCCTTTAGAGCATCAGAAATAATGCATATTCCATTTAAATTTTTTTATTTGTACATTACATGTTTGTAGAATTGCCATAAGAATTTATGGTTTCTATTTTGCTCACTTTGGCTGTCAAATTGATGTGAATTCCTTTCCTTAAGTCATGAAAGAGTGAATATCAAATTGATGTGAATTCTGTTTCCTTAAGTGATGAAAGAGTAAATGCAAGTAAACTAAGAGAAAAACAGCCAAGACCCGAATCTCGTTAAATGCACATAAGGTTCCAGTTTCCTGTCTCCTATGATTAGTAGTGGCCCAAGAACTCCTCATGAAACCTCTGCCCCTCCTGCTTAATGATGTAGTAAATTCCTTTCACAATGAACAAAGCCACTGATGTAAATATACTAAGACAATCATGTTAGGCATTTATTTAAAAATAATTGTGGTCTCTCTTTTGTTATAAGGCAGTGTTTCAAGCTCTTAGAATATCTCTTTAGGGTCTTAAATTTCAGACCCAAATCTACCTTTCTGGCCTCTGATCAGTCATTTGCTCCATGAACTCTTAACTCCTTGTCACACACCTAGCCATCATTACCCTAAACTGAAATTTCATCCTTCATATTATTCTACCCCTCACCAGTGTGGAACATGTAACTAAATCCTTTAAGCTTCAAACCACAACTGTCTCTTTCTTTTCCTGTAGTTCTCCCCCAAATCTCCAGACTATGAAGTATTTATTAGTCTGCAATTTCCTGCCATTTTCTACAACTCTCTTCTGAAGCGTTTGTGTTGATTTTTAACTGTGTATGGATTTCTCTTCCCAGCTAGACTGTGAGTTTATGAGGGATAGAAAAGGACAGTACTTTATTCATTTTGATGTGCCAAGCAAGTAGTGGAACCCCGGACACAGGTAGACTCAATAAATGTTTGTAAAAATGAATCAAGTCTTCTAGGGGCATATTGGTTTAAAATCAAGCCAAGGTAGATATTACTAATATAAGTATTTCCAGGGGGCAAAACTAGTTTTTTAAATTGTTTTTTTAGGGGAGAGTGTAGAAAATGCTTGAAGTCATGAAAGGTAAAAAATATAAGCTATTTTATGACATTTCCTTTCAAAGGACAGTTCCAGTTTTAGAGCCTAATTATACAATGAAGACAAAAGCATATATTTTTTAGACATTTCATTGTTGATGTATCACTTGGCCAGCAGAGGGAGAAAATACAATACAAAATACAAGGGTGACATTTAGCTGTCTACATTGTAAATGATGTGATTTTTATACTGCTTTTTTTCTTTAATTTTAGGTCAGACTATGTATGACTTGATCCAAGATTATACAGTTATCCAAATCATCTCTACAGACACCCTAAATTTTGAAATCATACCCATATTTTATTTAGGTTGAAAGAACCCAGCCATGTATTTTACTTGAGAGTCAGTAAGCTCTCATCTGAAATTAATGGAAAATTATGGCTTTCAAAGAGAGCTGCAATTTCCAGATGCTCACTCTTTCTTGTGATGCGCATTGGTGAAATGAATTGGAATATGTAGGCACTAGATAGATATTTGGCTGCATGGATTTGAGCAGAGTTAGCCAAAATCTGATGATGCGTAATTGAATTGCTTTTCCCCTGCACCACAGAATATGCTTGTAAGAGTGAAGGAGCGAGTGTGTGGGTAGGGTGTGGTTGTCCATGTTGTATTAAGCAATGAAATGTGTGTGTGTGTGTGTGTGTGTGTGTGTGTGTGTAGGTTTCTCCAACCTGCTAAACTAATTCTGCGTTTGTTTAATGGGCTCTTAATACATAAATGCGTCATTCACAAATGCGTATTAACAAAATAGATAAAGCAAGGATAATGATTACTCACATCAGAATTTGATTCTTTCCTGCACAATATAATTCACAGCTCTCATTAGTGTGTGTCAAATAAAATTAGATCTTTGAAGCAACAGGAGACAAAATTTTCAGGCATTGCAAAGCATCTACTCTTTAGGTAGGGCAACTTGCAGTTAAAACAAACAGATCTGAAAAAATATTAGCAGCAATTACAGATTGTTGGTGATGAGTGTAGTATACCATCTGCTCAGTCTTAAACCACATTCACCCTTTCACTCTACTCACAACCATGTCTGCTTCCAATCGTGCCCACTAGAACCCTTATTTCAAACTATCCAGTTGTTTTAATTAATTTTTATTATTTTGAATATCATAGAATTTGTTCAAGAAGGATAAACAATATAAAGAGATCCCATGTATCCTTTACTCAGTTTCCCCCCATGGAAATATTTTCTTAAAACAACAAGAAAATATCATAACCAGCATATTAATATTGATGCAGTCAAATACAGGACATTTTCGTCACCACAAGACTTCTTCATTTTACCTATTGTAGCCACAACTATCCCTTTTTCATCCCCACATACCTCATCCAAGCTCCAATTCTGTGATTTTGTCATTTCAAGAATATCATAACAGAGAGCACTATATAAATTGAATAATACACAACACCATCTTCTGGAAATAGGTTTCCCCTCACTCAGAATAATTCTCTGCAAAGTCAACTGCTTTGTTGGGTACAGTATATCAATGGTATGTCCCTCTTGTTGCCAGGTAAACAACATGGATGTGTCACCATTTGTTTAATTTTTAGCCTACTGAACGAAATCTAGGTTGTCTGCAGTTGCTGTCTATTATGAATACAGTTGCCATACAAATGTGTGTACACATTTATGTGTGAACCTTACTTTTCATTAGTCTTAAATAAATGCCCAGATGTACAAATACTGGATCATATGGCAGATGCCGGTTTAGTTTTAAAGAAAATACCAAACATGTCCAGAATGGTTGTACCATTTTACATTCCTACAGCAGTGAATGACTGACCTTACTTTTCTGCATTCATATCACCATTCAGTGTTGCTTTTGTTTTTAATTTCAGCCATTTTGATGCATGCAATAAAATATTATTTAATTTGCATGTCTCTAACACCTAGCAATGTTAAACATCTTACTTGTTATTTGAATTTCCTCTTCAGGAAAATAGCTTTCTGTTTGTCTTGCCTATTTTTCAAAAGATTGTTGTTTCAATATTGATTTTTAAAAGTTTGTTAGGTAATCTAGATACTAAGCATCTTCTGATTAGCCATATTTTCTCCTGTTCCATAGCTTATATTTTTATTCTTTTAACAAGATCTTTTACAAAGCAATGTTTAAAAACATAATGTCATGTAATTTACCGATTTTTTTTCTTATGTGAGGTGATTTTATCATATGAACCTTAAGAAATCTTTGCCTAACCTCAGAACCCATAGATTTTCTTCTATGCTATCTAAAGGTTTGTGTTTTCTACTAAAATTCATAATCTATATTAAATTAATCTTTGAATAAAATAAGAGACTCACCTTGAGATTCATTTTTACTATCAACATCAACTTTTCACATCATTTATTGAAAAAGGGTATATTTCCTCCTTTGAGCTTCATGTACAGTTTTTTGTTTAAAAACAAAATGGAACATACTGTATGTATGAATCTATTTCAGGGTTATCTATTCTGTTGTATTGATTTAGACGTCTAATGCTTAATCAATAAAATACAGTCTTGATTTCTGTACCTTCCTACAAAATTCTACATTTTCTTAAAAACAATACACATCAAGATGATGATATGGAGTGAGGTGAAGAAATGTGCAAAAAGTTTGGGTTTGGGAAAACACAAGAGACTAAATAATATGACTTAAAATAATAGAAATTGAAGGATATAAGTGATTAATTTCAACTAAAAGAATCTACAAAAAGAGCAATCAGGGAATTAGAATTCCAGAGCAAACTACAAAGATAAAGAACTTAGGGCAAAGTTATTCTGAGAACAATCCATAGGGTTTCATCACTCAGATTGCAGGGGCTTTCACTCTCCCATTTCAAGTAAAAACAGTCTCTCTCCCGGTGTGCTCTGTTATGTACAAACACTGCTTTGAACAAGGGATCTTGTCTTGAAAATGAATCCAGATATTTTATTTACCTTTCATTAGTTAGCCTGACTTTCCAACTTCCGTGTTTAACTTGTAGTACGTACCTCAGATCACGACCTACTTATTCTCCATATCCTTTTCTGTATCCTTACCTCAACATGTTTTGGATAAGAATTTTAATAAGCATTAATTATTGTTATCATCCACTCTCTTACACACACACACACACACACACACACACACACACACATCTCTTTGCTCCACAGTATAACAATTTTATGTAAGAGACACTTTTGCTCATACCTATTACTTCAGTAGTTTTTCATTCCAGAGAAGGGGGGGAAATCAAACAAATTTGAAAGTAAAAATTTCATTCTAAATCCAAAGGCCTACATAACATTGAATATAAGATAACTGTCAATAAAATTAAAACAATTAGCTAACTTTCTACTAATGGAAATTTGAGCAGGTTGAGCAAGGACTGGTAATAAACCCAAAGGTGTAGTCCCATTTACCTGGGACTAAGAGAAAAAGGAAAATATTAATACGTTAGATATGTATATTTTAGCTACCTTTACTTTTTTCGTATTGCCATGCCACATTTTTTATTTTGTTTTCCTTTAAATCAATTCAATTAGGAAGTTTATTCAAAAAGTAAATTTGTATCTCTATCATCAATGACATTCTAGTAGTTTCTCAGAGATGCTTGATCTTTCAAATTGTAAACATTCATTGTTGTATGACAAATTTATTTTTCACAATAGTAAGGTTCTCCATATGATAAATGGCCTTTATGCCATACAGTGATCTGCCATTACTCTGTGGAGAGCTAACTGATACAAAATGGGCTAAATATTTGGAGCTATCATGCTATACTGGGTATACTTTTTATGTGTGAATTGCTTTGCCAAGTGAAAAATTATGTACCTTGAAATAACTCAATCTGCAGGCTAAATCATGGAGAAAAGATACTGCCACAATGTCTCAAGTTTTAATCTTTGTGGCTCTTTGGTAGATTCTTTGTGTGGTTCTAAGGTAACTATAGAATACAATATGAACATCTTTTGGAAGCCATTCTTAAAGACTGAGTTTACCATATAACAAGATTGGTGTCATTCAATCTAGAATGCTTTTATGGTTTATATTTTGTAACACAATGTTTATCCTTCTGCATTTTAATCCAAGTAGTCTCATTGGAGGTGATATAAAAAGAAAGAGCCCAAGGATCAATAATTCATATGGGGAATAGGGAAACAATATGACAAATTTAGCTTAACTGAGACAATTGATATAATTAAAATAGTCTGTCTCAAGATAGTAAATGAACCACTGAAAAGACTAAAAGAAGGTCAGAGTTAGAGGTGTACATGGAGAAAAGTAAGCATGTCTCAGATCTTATAAGACTTTGTAGGACATGTTAAAGATTTTAGTTATTGTTCTCAAGACAAGTCAACCAGAGAACTCTATTATAGTACTGCTTGGAGATAATCTAGTAGTTTTAAATCAATTATACTTAATAACCATTTATTCACATTTTTCAGCATCTGTTTGAGAAAGTAAAATATTTAAAAATACAGATGTCTGCCTACATTGGTAATTGTGGTTTTATGAAATATGTTCACTTTCAAACCATTGAATATTTAAGTCTGAAGTTGAGAAAACTTCTTAAATTCATAGTACAGCAATTTGAATTTTCTATACTGGTCAGTGCCCACAGATACTCATTGGGATAAACATACAGACTATATGTAAACAACCAGTTGGTTTGAAGATTCCTCAAAGTTCTGTTTAACCCTAATATTTAAAAATTCTATTTACATTTTTTTTGGCTAGAGAAAGAAAATATTCCTTTAGCTGTGTGGTGTTTGGTGGTAGGTAAAATTTTTATTGATGTGATCTTCATATGAAATTAATTCTAGCCAGAAGGATGTTTTCTCTTGCAACTCTACTTACCTTCGTATTTCCCAGTCCATGCTGGCACATCCGTAAAACCTTAGGAACACTGTGGTGAATCAACATGGCACCCATCGTGCAACTTTGAGAAGAGAGATAGTCTAAAATTTTCTGAGGATTATATGCCAAGGACATTGAAAAGTTGTTTTTCAGAAGTTTAACATAGATTCAGTATTATTCTACAATCCTACAAATATTGAACTACAAGTAAATCCGGATGGAGTTTTAATAAATGGCTAGCAGACATTTTGTAAAGATAATAATCAGTTAACTCATATGCCAAAAGTTACTACTCAAATCCCTTGGAAGGAAGAAAAATAAGCTATAATTTGACTTCATATAACTCTGAGTCTCTAAAGGAATGTCCTCAAAACTCTGTATTGCCCATTTTTCTACCTCCAGTGATATTAATGCTTTTTATAACTTGCTATTTCAGCCCAGCTTATATTTGAGTGGGACTGGACTCAGCATAAAGAGATAACAGAGTTGAAAAGGTATCACATTCTTTTTCTTTCCTTTTGTGTAATATGGAGTTACTCTTTAGCCTTTTCTCCAATCCGAGAAAAAATATGGGTCCTAGTTATTTTAAAGGTTATAAATTTAATGGATAGGAGATAAATACATTCTGTAGCTTCTGTGGGAGACCTTATAATAATATAGTTTGATGATAGATGTTTAGAAATATGGAATCACAACTTTCTAGAATTTATCTTCATATCTTTCTTTCTTTTTTTATTTTAAAGAAGCAAAATAGAAAAAAAGTAGAAGTAATACATAATTTTTAAAAAACAGTAAAAAATCAAAACTAGCCAATATATTGCATATTGTTATCCTAGAAGTAGTTGGTCAAGTTATGAGATCTAGGCATAAAAAGTGACCAGGCAATCAAACAATGACAACACAAACTATTCTTTCTGATGAACTAGCAGAGAATTAGTAGTATAGTTACCTATTTTGCACACTTACACATACATGTGGTTATATGTGTATATCTACAAACATACAATCTTTTCCTTTCTTCCATTTCTCTTTTCTCCAGATGTGGTATTTTTATACAATGGAATATTACTCAGCTATAGAAAAGGATTATCTTGAGGCTTTTATAGGTAAATGGAGGCAATTTGAGTCTAAACTCATAAGTGAAATAAATTAGACTCACATACGTAAATATCATATTGTCTCCCTAGTGTAAAAAATAAATAACGACTTAAACAAACTGAAAGAGTAATAAGACCCAAAATGTACAATAGATATTGTAATAAGGAAAGGGAAAGAAAATGCTAAAAAAAATCATATCTTTCTTTAGGGAGAATGTTACCCACGTCCTACTCCCAACTCCTTTGGTGAGATGTGTTTTTCCCACCATCACAACATCTAAATGGCTTAAGTAACCACAGAGAATAGTAAAATTTAAAATGAGAGAAATCAGGAATATGGAGTTTCCAAAACAGACTCTTAGTCCTTCCTGGTAGATACTCTGTGTGAAACAATGAGGAGGGCATTATATCACAAAATCTTCCATTCATATGTCATTTCTGAAATACACATAGGTCTATCTCACTAGGTTCCTACAATTTTGAAGCCCTCTCCCATGCCCATGTTTAGACAAATCTAACTCATGAAAGAAGAAAGGTCCCATGAGAACTTAAAATTCTCTGGGAATCAGTGGCAAAGCCTATAGGTGACACTGAAATTTTCTTGGGGACATGAAATTGAGGCTGCTCAGGATGAGACCTTCCTGGAAGGACGTGCTGAGAGCTCAGAAGTTAAACTTTTAAATCTCTTAATAAAACGCCTCAATTGTGGGAGAGAGAAACTGAATTTAGAACTCACAAGGCACCATTGCTTAAGTATGGTTTAAAGTAAGCCTTTCACCAGGCGCTGTTCCTGGTGCTGATGAGGGCCTTGCAGAAAGTCCGCAGTGGCCAAATAGGATTAAAATAGTTCTCGTGAGGCAGTGTATCTGGGGCTTTGGTTCTAGGTTCCTCAGTTCTCCTCAGCATTTCAGCTAATAGGGATAAAGGTCCAAAATGCATTTCTAATTTCTTGCTTACTATCTGGGTTGAGATGGCATGAACAACTGAATCTAACTAGGCAACTTTTTTCTCTATCCTTGTAGTCTCTCTATATAGCTAGCTTTGGTCTGGTCTCAAAATAATGGACTCCAGGTAGCTCCTACATGGAAACTGGTTTCCTAAGGAGTGACTGGGTGAAAGCAGGTAGGAACATCCATATCTTTTATAAAGTCTCAAAACATCCTTCCACTACAGTATATTGATTAAACCACTCACCACTGGCAGCACAGATATAAGGGTTGGAGAGCTACAGTTTAGCTGACAAGGGGTTAAACAGCAAGAAGTTTGTAATGTCTTTAATACAGTGTTTATGAAACACAGGGACATTCACAATGAACAGAATTATACATTTAATTCTGTTCCTCTTGTGTCCTCGTCAAAGGCACTCACTAGTTTTTGTTGCTGTTTTTCTACAACTGTAAATTAGTAACAGTGATTCTTCCCACTTTCTACTTACCAGAAATAATAAGAGATAAAAAAGATAAAAAATATGCCACTATTTTAAGCTATTAAAACAAAGATATTTTATATTAAAATAACTATATTAGAGTTAATGTTGTTGCTTTGTATTAACATATAACTGAATTTATCATAGATCTGCCACTATGTTCATAAGGTGGTAGCTAAACTGCTCAGTAGCACTGAATTTTAGTTCCCTCCTTCCAAATAAAATAAGAAAGAGTCATAACAAAGCTGACATCAATGTATACTGTATTTAACATGATTAATATAATTCCTGTTATGCAAAAAGCATATGAGAAACATTAATCTACTTCTATTATGGTAAGTTTTTCTAATCAGACATGAATTAGTAAAGGTAAACTTCTGATGGGGATTGTAAGTCCAACCTTAGATATCCTGAAAATGTCAGGCTTTTTTTGATACCTTGAAGATGACATTTTTGCAAAGGCAGTGTGTTCTAAGGATCTTTCTTTCCTTCTCTTTATTCTTCTTATTAGTGCACAATATACTTCTTGTTACTGAAAGTCTCTAGCATGGAGGCTCAATGTAGTTAAAAGATTGATCTTGTGGAAACAGTGTTTAATATGAGGCATGAAAAAGGGACAGTGATTCTGCCTTTTCAAACATTGTCCTCTAGTTAATTTAACCTGAGCTGTTTGTGAACCATCTGGAAGGTCTCAGATCAATACATTCAAGCTGAAATCAATGGACCAGAGAGAAAAGGAGACTAGCTCCAACTGGTTAATTCATTCAGAGCAGTGAGAGCCTTGGGAAAGAAACCCTTGGTGGAATGTCCATTTCATGTGTTCCAGATGCTGGCCGTTTAGATCTGCAAGGGAAATCTTTCATATTTTCCTTGTTCTCTAAAAGAAATATATATATATATATATATATATATATATATATATGAACTTTTTAAATATATGTATATAAATATAAACATATTATTTCATCAAAAAGTAAAAAAAGAAAAGAAATCTTGCTTCTGAGCAGCGTCTTACTTCTTAGGACAAAATATCTAAATGACTAAACAAATAAAGCTTGAATATCATCTGCTACTTTCATTTTCAAATTTGACTCCTCTAGGGATCTTTAGAACATCATATTTTCATATTGCCCTCTTGATCTCTTTACGTCGTGCACTTTAGTAATGTTTCTTGAAAAGTTTTTTTATATATAATTTTTTTGCATACATTCGATTTCCCTCCAAGTCAGTTTTCCTTCTGTTCTGGCAATCTCTAAAAATTGATAATTTTTGCCAGAATCATTTCGACTCAACACTGAGAACCAAGCATGAACAAAGTCTGACATAAGCTATTATGTTAAGATATTTGCTTGTTTTATTCCAATAATATAAGATTTTTGGGTCATATTTGTTTAATTTTTATCTCCTTAATGAAAGTTTTCCCTAGTTCCACAAAAATGCTTGTACAGTAGTTCTGGACTATGGATTGCTACCTTTGACATCAGTATCAGTGAAAATCAAAAGGAATAAAATATAGACAACAAAAAAATTTGCTTCGTAATCAAATGACCCAGTTAGCAGAAAACGTGAAATTTTTCAGTTGTGAAAATCATTCATACCCCAAATAACCTGTATAAAAATCAAATGAAAACTTCACCTAAACATTTTGTTTATTTTAGATGAAGGTCTAGGTTTCCCAAATTGTGTGAAAATAAATAATGTTGCAAATAATATTTCAGTTTCAAAAACAGCACAATTTTTGTTTCCTGAACATTTATTTTTTCAATCATTGGGCTCAATGAGAATTTCTTTATTGACCATTTTGTATTTAGATAGCTTTCAGCAAAGCGAAGACATTGATTTTATATGAAGTATGTAGTGAATGGTAAGTGAAATGTTTAACTTCTAACTGACAGTTAAGAAATCTGTGAGGAATTTAAGAACTGAGTTTAAAAGTTGGGACCAAAGAACTATTTGGGAAATGGCTAAAGTGGCTAACCAGTTGTAGGCAAAAACAAAAAGAATGTTATAGGGGAGAGGAGTTTCTTATTGGTTTATGTGTTGGGAAATATAAAATACTTTTTTTATGGTATTACTCCTTTCATGAAGAATAAAATACAGATAAGAAAACCATCCAGGGACAGAATGAACTGTACTTAGCATCGAGTGATTATATCATTTCAAACAATTTAACCACTGATAATATTAAAAGTAACACTTATTAAATATTACTTCTTTCAACCAGGCATAGTGGCGCACGCCTTTAATCCCAGCACTCGGAAGGCTGAGGTAGGAGGAACCTTGTGAGTTCGAGGCTGACTTGGGCTACAACGCGAGCACAAGGCTGGCCTGAGCTACATAGTGCAACCCTGCCTCAAAAAACTAGGGCTGGGAGTTTGGCTCAGTGGCTTAAGCGCCTGCCCTGGCTTTAGTGGTCCATGTGAGAAAATGGGGGGACACACATCTGTAAGCTTCCCCAAATAGATATGAGTGAATAAAATTGGTGAAGTAATTATAATATTAAGCATTTTATGAATTCAGCATTTCTTATGATCTGTGCCTGTGAAATATTAAAAATAACTTACAGCTAATTATTCACCAAAATTAGAAATGAAAATCTAAGTCAAATTAATAATTTTAACTTTGTTGGGCAAAGTATGAACAATTCAAAAAGTGAGAAATTTCTCTTTTTTAAAATAAAACTTTCAAACTTATTAATTTGTGTTGTGGTGCACATGTTGCATAAGCTTTAAAGCTATTTGGTATATAAAAACCTAGGTAGTTCTTAGCTTCATAAGATGATTTCCAAGAAAATTCCTTCAAATAGCATGCCTTTCTAATACATTTAAAGTTGCATTGTTTCTATAAAATTTAATTTACAAACAATATTAAATACACGACCCATAACTGTTCTAACTATATTTGATTCCTCAGCAATGCTTAACATTTGTAGAACTGTTTTGATTTAATGTATTTGAAACAGATTATTTCATTTTATAAATTTGTACTCACAAAATCTTATAAAGTTTTCAGGTAACTTACTGTCAGTTATTTTAAAGTGAAGGAATTGTCATTCAAAAAGGTGAATCTGCCAAAGTTAACCAGGTCCTAAAAGATGGAATTGTTGTCATGGTCTGGGTCTTCAACTTTCACATTTACAGTTCCTTCCAAGCTGTCACGATAACTCAAATTGTAAAATTTCAGGGGTCCCTCTTAATGATAATAACATTTTTGCAAGTTAATATGGAAGATTTCTAAATCCTTTTGTGAATGTTTTTTCTCTTTGTAACATTTTGCTTTATTCTAGACTAGACCTGCTGTGAAATACTGGACCTGATTCTTTAATTGGGCCAGGGTTATCCGTGCTAGATCAAATAGATAAATCTTTTTAAAGTTTTACTTATTATACTTTATTTTCTGTATCTTAAAAATACTATTTTCAGTAGTCTTTGTCTCTAAATGTTACTGCATAAAAATTTTGTAGTATGTAAAAATGCCATCCAATCTAGTTAAAATACTTTTTGAAAAATGGAAAGTTCCCAAATATCTAATAAATCAGTGTTTCACATTTATATTTTAAAAATCTGTACTGTTGTAACTCACTCTTCTTATAGAAACTGTTTAGGGGTTTGTTTTTCCTGATGTCACAATACCTGTGCATAATGTACTTTTAAAATACAATTTTAAAAATCAATGGCCTTTCATACATTATATATTTTTGTGAATTAATTTCTGGAAAGAGAGTGCAGTTTTAAATATATTAGAAAGAAATACTAGGTAAACAAATATTCTGGGAAATCATTTTGCAAAATTAACAACTATCTAGAGTTTTAAATATTACCAGATTTCTCTAAAGTACTGTACCATAACAGCAGTATGAATTAGTGAGGTGAATTTTATCTAGAGAGAGAGGTAGAGAATTTTCTTAGTTTTTTTTACTATGACTCTCTGACATATATCTGATCTCTGCTCCGTGAATGCTCAGAGGTATGCTGGATATCTTTAAAATCTCTCTCAGGGGTATAAGGTGTCAGAAATACTTTTCTCATATTCTTATTTTTCTTCAAAATGGCTCTGTATATTCTCACACACAGTACCTCATTTGCCCTTCCAGTTTTCCTATGTAATGATGAAAAAGAGATGGGAAAAATCTTTCTATCCCTTTGCACAAAAAGGAAAATCATGGCAAAATATTTTGAGCAACATAGTATGAGTTTTTAGACAAGTTAGAGAATATTATTTATTTCAGTCACTTTGCTAGATTCAGTAATAATGCATAACTTTACATTGTGCTTATTTTTATAAATTAAAGAGCAAAGGATTTTTCTGTAATATCTTCCATATAACAGTAAATTAACACGTGACTACTTATGGAAATCACTAGTTTGAAACCATGGGCATTCACAGTAATTCTGGCATATGATTTCAGTGTATACCTTCCTTGTGAGTGGTATTTTCAGCCTGTCAAAGAATTGTTTCTTTATTCTATATGCTAATCAGAACACTCCATTCTTATATTTTATATTAATCACTTGGCTCTTGATTGTGACAGGACTGAGAGAATGAAGACCCTTGAGTTATTAGTTAGGAGCTTTCAGACTGAACCTTCCCTAAATTGTCCACTAGTGTAAATCACATTTCTCTAAGAGCTCACATTCAATACATCCTTCACTTTCTCAACCTTCTTGGACTTCCCCATTTCCGTTTTTTACAGTTGCAACCATATGCCAGCCCAATCATTATTTCAAGGGGACCATGATATTTTCATCCCTAAATTAACAACTTGTTTCATCAAGTTAGTATGGCCCAAGTTTTCGTGTTCATAATGCTTTCCTATTCCTCTCCCAGGTTGCTTCCTCTTGTATGGCATGTTCCACTTAAGGGTGCAGACCTCACTATGGCATCATTCTAGAATACTTAGTTAATCAACAGTATTCAGTAAAACTTTTTGACTATGGAAACTTAGAGCAATTTTATATTTAGGTCCTGGCTTCTTTGTCCACTTTGCCAATTTGTATGATTAAAGTTCATTTCATTCAACACAAGATACATGAATCACACTTACATTTTTTAACATGGTACAATCTGTGATATTCTGACAAGAATAGGGAGAGAAATCCCTGTGAGTTTCCAGTCACCTTTTGAGAGAAGAATATTTTGTCTCGATAGCATTAATACGGCACTTTGTACTTTTAAAAAGATTATAAATACATTATGCCATTTGATCCTCATAAAAATCCTTGGAGATAGCCTGGACACTTGAAAGACAAAAAAAAAAAATAGCTCAAAGAGATTTTCTAACAAAGCTGGTTAGTTAGTGCTAAAATTAGATCTCCTGATGCTTTGCCTGTTCATTTTCTACAACACCAAAAGCTTAGCAGAAAGAGTTGAAAGGAAAATTTTCTAAGACTTGTAATATGCCATTTTACAAAGTTTATTAATTTCTTGAGTTTTTAAGATTAAAAATAATCTCCTTTTCGATAAATTATGAAACTTTGAAATTATAAATAGGACGAAACTCACCTATTCTATCATTACCCGAAGGAAGACTTTTTCTACAAGCGCGTTCTGACATTTAGACATACCACTACACAGTACCATTGTACTATTATCCACCCGGGCTTTCTGAAATTTTTACATCCTAAAATTTTAATCTAATAGCCTTGCAATTGTATCTTTGTTGAAAATCTAAGAATCACAAAAGTTTTTACAATCCTTGGGACAAATTGCAGAAAGATTACCTAAAGCATTTATCAATTTAGTGTCCTGCATTAAATTGTGTAGTTTAATTTAATATTTAGCAATTTGACCAACTTGTCAACCTGTTTTCATTTATATTCCCTTGATTACTAGTGCCTTTGCTTTAAATATTAGGAGGACATGTATGATTGTTTTTCCTGCATCATATTTTAAGTAGACTTTTCTTTCTTTCCTAAACCTCTGCTTTTACAGTATCTCAAGTTCATCTTTCTTCTCCTTTGTATCCTGAGTTCAGGGAGTTTTCAGCTTTCTGCATTTGAGAAAATTTCTCAAGAGAAGTTCTTGGACAATAAATAGCCATGTAATTCTTCACCATTCTATTATTCTCATAGGAAGATAATAATTTGCAGGTTTTTTCTAGGTGTACTAACCCTGAACTTCCTTGATAATGGAGAGACTGGCAAAACACTATGATGATATGAAGTGGTGACCCTTCAGTATGACAAAAAGCAGTACAAGTTAAAAAGATGAATTATTTCAATTCCATCTCTCCTTTAAAATTTTAGGATTTCTTACTACTTCTGCTTAAGTCACTAGTAAAAAATAAAAATAAACTTAATTATCTAAATACTATGCTACTTTATTTAATATTTTATGGAACAATATAAAAGTACCATATTTTATAAATTATTCTGCAGCATATAATTACTTGAATTAATAAATATCTATATATAACTATCTTCATTCATACGGATTCATATATTCATAGTTCATTATTTTCATTGCTGTATAGTATTTCATTGTATAAAAGCACCAAAAACTGTTGATTTTTCTAAACATGAATAACTGAGCTGTTTCCAGTTCTTTGTCATTAAGTCTAATGATATAGTTATTTTTGTGTGCTTCCTGATGGATATTTGCAATAATTTTCTGAGGTAAATAAATAATAGAATTATTAGATTATAACATTATTTTTGGGAGGGAGAATAAAACCAACATAAAATAATAGTGTTCTTATTTATAGAAGGAGATGCTCACAAATTTATTGGTTGCTATATTTAAAAGAACATTGCAGGAAATAATTTTTAAAAGATGATTTTAAAAAAGGGAAGAAGAGCAATATATAATAGAGCCAACCTGTAATTTAAACTAGTTCACATTTTCTTTAGATTTTCTTCCAAAGTTGTATTTTATGTCCTCAGAGCTTAGTTACAATGCTTGTGTGCTGGACAATAGCATTAAAACACACCCCAGGATGTCATCTTAGCCCAGCAGTGGAGTAAATAGCCTAGGAGAGGCATGCTTTGCTGTTGCCATCCTGTGGACTCTTTTAAGCAGGAAGAGCTGCATGAATTCTTCATTGATTATAAATATTTATTGAATATACCCATGGCATAGAAACTTTGATTTAGGAAGCAATTTTAAAAAACTGGGAAAACCAAGGCTGAAATCCAAGTAAATCTACAAGCTGAGGAAAAATCCTGGGGTCAGAAGAGGAGATAAAGAACAGGTGTGAACAAGTGAAGTCTGAAGAGAGAGAAGAGATCCAGGATGGTACATGTAGCATGGTCACTATACAGTGAACTAGCACCCCAAAAGCTAGAGCCCCCTTTGACTCAGTCAGGGCAAAGAAATAGTAGGAAGCACATGTGGAACATAACCTAGAAACAGGTCTCCCAAGTGTAATGCGGTAGAGAAAACTTTACTCACAAAAGTGTCTCAGGGAGAATACTCCATTTGCTTGGAGGGAAGGCAGTGACTAGGGTTTTTGGGATACGAGCCCAGACATGGCATTAATAGTGGCCAAGATTTTGAAGAAAGAAGTAAAACCAGTTCTCCTTGAGACCATAGGAAAAAAAATATAAAATAAAGATAAGATAAAGAGACAGGAGTTAGGAAAGGAGGAAAAGCAATATACAGAGTTCAGTTGAAATCCTTTCTATAGTAACTTGCATAAAACATCCCTAAAGACATTTTCCTCATGAGGTAATGTGTAACTCAATACCTCAGATCAAATTCTGTACTAAATGAATTTCAGATGTGTGAGTTCAGGGTTTGGTGAAGACACTGTGCAAAGACGTGGAAGATGAAAATGGAGGGAACTAAGGGGAAATAAGTACTTGAAATTTTTTTGAGCACTGTGGAAATAACTTTGGTCTATTATCAGTTATGGAACTGATAACAAATAAGCTCACTCAGTTTTACAAGGGGGTAGGAGTCCTCAGTTAACATTTGGTTTACACAGAGAAGCTGCAACAAACAAACAAACAAGCAAACAAAAAACACCAAAAATCCGAACTTCCTGCAGAACTGAAGAGCCAAGGTAAATACAGAAACTTTGGTGAGATTGACCATCAGACAGTGCATATCTAAAGTTTATCACATATTCCCTGCTTGGACACAAAATTACGCCAGGATCAGAAGGTGGTTTGGCCTCATAAAGATGAAAGGAGTGGCATGATATGTTAATACTAGAAGACATCAGGCAAATAGTCAAATTAATAGAATAATTAAGTAAAAATAAACATTGGCATTGTTGAAATGCTGAAAACTGCCTGTCGAGACATTTACACTGAAACAAGACTGAAATTAATGGTTGTGTATACATATATCGGATATACACCATTTTCAAAGTTAGCATTAAAGGTTTTTAAAAGTCTTTTTTGTGAAGTATGTTTTATACCAAAGACTTTGCATATGATCTCAGGAAAAACAGAGCAAAAAATTGGTGAAAGAGTGAACAATTGGAAAACAGAAAACAATACAAAACAAACTCTGAAATGACAGATATGTAGAAAGTATCCAAAGACACAGGAAAAGAAAAGAAAGGAAGAGAAGAGGCAATGCGGTTGCAAGACCCAACATTTTCAGTTCAAAGCCGTCTTCTCAGAGTTAATTTTGCCACCTTTGCACGTCCTCGCATGCTTTTGCTTAAGTGCTGTGGATGACCTTTTATGTGGTTAGGTTGAAAAACAGAGGAGAAATGAGAGGTTATACCCAAGCTAAAAATCATATTTCCATTATCAAAAGATATTTTTACTCACTAGGTACTTTCCCCATGTCATAAGTAAGACAATGATTAAAAGTTCTTTTCTTTGTCTTCTGTGCACCTTTTGCCATCACCAATCAGTTGCTTCTCTGCTGTCTTTCCCTTCCTATGTATCCTATGTTCTGGTTGTCTTGGCTCCTGTCCTGACTGCAGAGTGTACTGTGACGTGGATGCTCTTCATGGTTCTAGCTTGGAACTTACCATGATTGTACCGTACTTTCTAGTGAGAAAAGCAGAGTTTCAATATTAACAACACAGTTTATGGTCAGTCTATCTGGATGTGAATTCTACTTCCCAACAGTATACACAGAAATTATGACTTTGGGCAAGTATGCCTCTCTCTTGGCCTCATTTTCCCAAAATATAAACTGGTAGTACAAATAATAATAATAATGCCTTTCAAAGCTGTTATAATTGAACAATACATGACTCCATGTATGACAAGTATTTAGAACCAAACCTGGCACACAGTGCTATTAATACTTTAAAATATTGAGTATCCTTAGACAAAAATAAAAGATTATAGCCACTCTTGTGTTTTCATATCTGCTCATCATGAGAATAATGGTCAATTAATTTTCTCCTACAATTTTTCATCCGTAATCACCCCTGCACTTAATAATTTTCTGTTGGATACTACCCTGCAATCATTCTGCAAGCAGATTGACTAAATACTCCCACATCTGAAATCATATATATATATATATATATATATATATATTTTTTTTTTTTTTTTTTTTTTTTTGCGGCACCAGGGATTGAACTCACAACCTCACGCCTGTCAGACAGGTGCTTAAGTCACTGAGCCAAACTCCCAGCCCTGTTTTTTTGAGGCAGGGTCGCACTGTGTAGCTCAGGCCAGCCCTGTGCTCACGTTGTAGCCCAAGTGGGCCTTGAACTCACAACGCTCCTCCTACCTCAGACTCCCAAGTGCTGGGATTAAAGGCGTGCACCACCATGCCCGGCTTGAAATCATATTTCTATCTCATATCATTTCTCTTAAGCCTGTTCTCTTTTTTTAAAAATGATACAACAATGGTTCTGTTAACCCAATGCTAAAACTTCTTGATTACCCCAAATTGCTTCTTCTTCAACTTCCATATACCATCTGTCTGAGTCTGTACATCCTTTTCAGACTTGCCCTATATACATCTACTTTTGCTAATTCCTTTTCACTGCCTGAATCTAGACATTACTAACTGTTTACCCGAATTACTGCCACAGTTTGAGAGCTAGTCTTCCTCGCTCTATTCTTTTGTTTCTTCAACCTGTCTTCTAGATGAGATAGCATGTTAAAACCCAATCTGTTGCAATCATTCCTTACGTAACTTATTTT
>RJWM01033644.1:0-20426 GCA_004363535.1 Dasyprocta punctata
TTTAATGGATTTTTGGGGGTCTTCTATGTAGAGTATCATATCATCTGCAAATAATGATAATTTTACTTCTTCCTTTCCTATCCTTATTCCCTTTATTTCTTTCTCTTGTCTAATTGCTCTGGCTAGTATTTCCAGAACTATATTGAATAGGAGTGGTGATAATGGACATCCTTCTCTTGTTTCTGATTTTAGGTTGAAAGTTTTCAGTTTTTCTCCATTTAGTAAGATGTTGGCTGTTGGTTTATGATATATGGCTTTTATCAGGTTGAGGTAGAGACCATCTATTCCAATTTTCTGTAGGGTTTTTGTCATGAATGGGTGTTGGATTTTGTCAAAAGTTTTTTCTGCATCTATTGAGATGATCATATGATTCTTGTCCTTGGCCCTGTTGATAAGGTGTATTACATTTATTGATTTGCTTATGCTGTACCATCCTTGCATTCCTGGGATGAATCCCACTTGATTATAGCATATAATCCTTCTGATAACTTTCTGTATTCTATTTGCCAGTGTTTAATTGAGGATTTTTGCATCTATGTTCATTAGGGAGATTGGCCTGTAATTTTCATTTTTGGTTGGGTCTTTCTCTGGTTTTGGTATTAGGGTAATACTTGTTTCCAGGAATGAGTTGGGGAGACTTACTTACCTTTCAAATTTCATTGAAGAGTTTGAAGAGTGTTGGCATTAAGTCTTCCCAAAATGTCTTGTAGAATTCAGTAGTGAATCCATCGGGGCCTGGGCTTTTGTTTGTTGACAGGGTCCTAATTACATTTTCAATTTCATTAGCTGAAATTGGGTTATTCAGCAGCTTTATATCTTCTTGATTCAGCTTTAGTAATTCATAAGTTTCTAGGAATCTGTCCATTTCTTCTGTGTTATCAAATCTCTGTGAGTAAAGGTTTTCAAAGTAGTTGTTGATGATCTTCTGTATTTCCACAGGGTCTGTAGTGATTTCACCCTTTTCATTTCTTATTGCATGAATCTGAGTTTTTTTTCCCACTGTTTGATAAGATTGGCTAGGGGTTTATCAATTTTATTTACTCTTTCAAAGAAACAACTCTTCGATTCATTAACTCTTTGTATTGTTTTCTTAGTTTCAATTTCAGGGGTAGCTTTTGTGTTTGCAGAAAATACGAACTTCAAACCAAAAATGATCAAAAGAGATAAAGAAAGTCACTACATACTTGTTAGGAGAAAACTTCAAGAGGAAGAGATTACAATCATAAATATATATGCACCGAATATGGGAGCACCCAACTATGTGAGACAAATCTTAATAGACATGAAAAACCAAATAAACAATAATACAGTTATAACAGGGGACCTTAGCACCCCACTGTCACAGAGTGACAGATCAACCAAACAAAAAATCAGCAAAGAAATAACAGAACTGAATCAAACTTGTGAACAAATGGACCTAGTAGATGTGTACCGAGTATTTCACCCATCAACATCAGAATACACTTTCTTCTCAAATGCACATGGGTCATTCTCTAAAATAGATCATATACTGGTCCACAAAATATGCTTAAGTAAATGCAAAGGAACTAAAATAATTCCATGCATATTATCTGACCATAGCGCAGTAAATTTGGGAATGAATGACAAAAAAACCTACAACAACTGCATAAACACATTGAAATTAAATAATACTCTCCTAAACAACCAATGGGTCACAGAAGAAGTTAAAGAAGAAATTAAACAGCATCTGCAATTGAATGAAAATGCAAATACAAATTACCAGAACCTGTGGGACACAATGAAAGCAGTCTTCAGAGGGAAATTTATAGCACTGAACTCCCACATCAGAAAAATGGAAAGAATACACATAAATAACGTAATGCTGCACCTCAAAAAGAAGGGCAAGTCAAGCCCAAAGCCCAAAGAAGGGAGGAAATTATCAAGACTAGAGATATGTATATTCTAAGTATAGCCATATTTTCTGGAGATTTGACCCTATTATCATGATGTGAAGCTTATTTATCTCTGATTATGTTCTGTACTCAGAAGTCTTTTTTTTTAATCTCAAGTAATATAACTACAGAATTCTTTTGGGTTACTTGCAGTATAATTCTTTTTTTTTTCTTTTAATCAGTGTCCTTATATTTAAAATTGGTCTCTTGTAGAATACATATAATGAAGTCTATTTTCCTCTCCTGTTTCTACTTTTAAATGTGTTATTTAAACCATTCATGTCAAAAGTGATTATTGAGGTGTTTAAATTAAGAATCTGAATTAGTAATACTCTTCTGTTCTTTGGATTGGATTTATTTTTATTTTTATTTTTTCCATTATATTTCTGTCCTGGTTGGTTTTAATTTAACATTTTTAGTATGTTTGTGATATATAATTAGGTTTGTGTCAAAGAATTGGTACATATATATATTTATATATGTATACATTGATATATCTATACATGTATGTATACATATATACATATATGATATATATAGTGTATGCATGCATATATACTACCTGCACACATACACAATGTACAATATATGTGAATATGCACATATATACATTACATGCATATATGTGTTTTTATATATATTTATATATATATATTATATATATATATATATATATATATATATAATATGTATATATATTACACTGATCACATTTTCCCCTTTATCTCCTAACCTATGCTCTATCCCTTTCCCAGAATGGCTTTTCAATTTAAAAAAAAGTCTTTCTTTTCTGTTTGCTGCAATCTCTCCTTTATTTTGCTCCTTAAATTATTTATAATTGGGGATTCCAATATGAGACACCAGGTGATATTTAACCTCTTAACACTGTGTTCTCAATATCAATTAATTCTTCTACAAAGGACTGTAATTTAACTTTCTTTGTGACTGATTGATACTTTCTTTATTCATTCATCTGTTGATGGGCATCTAGGCTGTTTTCAGAATTTAGCTATTACAAGTTGTGCTGCTACAAACATGGATATGCATGTAACACTGAAATATGATGTCTTTAACTCCTCAGGAAAACACCCAGGTGAGGCATAGCTAAGTCAAAAGAAATTGCTACTGTAGGCTTTTTGACCAATCTTCATGCTAAATTTTACATTGGTTTTACTAGTTTACATTGCCAAAAACAATGTATAATGATTCCTTTTGCCCTACACCCTTGCCAGCATTTGTTTTTCTTTGAATCTTTAATAGCTGTTCTTACTGGAGTAGACTGGAATCAATGTTGTTTTGATTTTCACTTCCCTGATGGCCAAAGTGGCTAAATATTTTTTCATGTAGTTGTTGGCCCTTTGAAATTCTTCTTTTGAGAACTGTCTACTTATAGATAGCCCTTTTCTGTCCTTGCTGTGGTCAAGGAAGTTTATATTTGTAATCCCATGGAAATGTTATTGGAATTCTAGCATGCTGATTCCAATCTACCACTTCCCGTGCAACTCACAGCAAGAATAAAGGCACTAACACATATTTATAGTTATGGAGAGTCAAGGGGGTCTTAAGTCCAGCCAGATAGTGCTCATCATCAGAACAAAGGCCCCAACCAGGTGCCTAACCCAGATTTCATTAATTTGTGAAGACGAGATGAGTGCCTGTGAGAATGGAGGGAAACACGTGAGCACTGTGAGCTGGGCTAGCTAAGAAGCCTGAAAGCACCCCTGCAGTATGCAGAGAGAAGCATATGCAGAAAGACCAATCTGCATATGCCAACTGTGGCAGCATTTAATGTTTTAGAGGCTGATGCTTCAGCTCTGATGTGCAAACTTTTCTTCTCTTGGAAGTCAGCGCCTCTTATCACGAGGTTCAAACCCAGTTGACAGCTCTGGGATTACAGTTCTCCATCTCCCCAGCTCAACCATGCTTTGGGAGTCACAGGGAAAACAGCAACTGTTACCCAGTTTCAAAGATTACTCATCAGCACCTCAGCAAGCCCTATTTACATTGCTTAAAACCAATCGAAGGGAAAGGGAAATGGCCTAGCCAGCTCTGTGCGTATCAGTACATGGAGATAGGGCCAGGTTTAGCTGTGGAAGTAATTGTTCAAAGACAGTTGTCCACATCATTCTCCACATCTACTCAATTGTCTAATTTTTAAGTAGATCTTTTCTTTAGAGGTTTTTAATATTTTGAGTTCTTTATATATATTTGATGTTAGTTCTCTACCACAGGAATACGGCGCAATTTTTTTTCTTGATCCTTGGGTTGTTTTCTTTGCTGTACAGCAATTTTTCAGTTTGCTATGACCCTATTTCTTGATTGTTCAAATTTTTTCTTTTTCAATTGGTACTTTGCTCAGAAGGTCATCACCTATGCCTATGTTTCAAGTGTTTTACCTATTGTTTCTTTCTCAAGATTCAGTATCTCTGTCTCTAGTTCTTTGGTCTATTTTGATTTGATTTCAGTACAGAATGGGAGATATGGGTCGAGATTTCACTCTTCTGTGTGTGTTCAACCTGTTTCCCCAGAACCATTTGTTAAAGAGACTGTCTTATCCCCAGTATTTGTTTTTAGTCCCTTTATCAAAGATCAAATAGTTAAAGACTACGGGACCTCTCTATGTCTTCTTATTCACTGATAGACATATATATTTTTTGTGCCAGCACTGTGCCATTTCTATTACTGTAGTATGACTTGAATGTTGGGATTATGATGCCCCCCAACTTTGCTTGTTTTGGGTTTTGTTTTTGTTTTTGTTTTTACTCATAATTGCTTTGACTATTCTGGATCTCTTTCATTTCAATATAAACTTTTAAAATGCCTTTTTATAGATCTTTCAGTAATGCTTTTCACTTTTTTATTGAAATCACACTAAATCGATATATCATTTTTAGTAATATGGTAATTTTGACAATGTAGGTTCTACCTACCCAGGAAAAGGGAATGTCTTTCCATTTCTTGATGTACCCTTTAATTTCTTTATTTTCTTTTTTTCAGAGTACTGCAGTTTTTTGTTTGTTTGTTTGTTTTGTTTTGTTTTGTTTTTACTATAGAGGTATTTCACCTCCTTTGTTAGACTGACTACTAGGGATTATTTTGAAGTTATGGTCAGTGCAAATGTTTTCCTAATTCTTTGTTCAGTATATTGCATATTGGTATATAATAATGTTAAGGGCCAAGGATAGACCTCAGTGGCACAGTACCTACCTGGCAAGCACAAGGTCCTAAGTTAGATGCCTGGTACCCCCCTCTCAAAAGAAAAAAACAATGTTACTAACTTAGTGTGTGTTTATTTTGAATCCTGCCCATCAAATAATCTTCAATTTGTTTATTAGTTCTAAATATTTTCTGGTAGAGGTTTTAGGTAATGTATGTAAAACATCATTATCACCTGACAACAAAAAAGATATTTTGACTTCCTTTCCTATTCATATGTTTTTATTTCATTTTTTCAATTGCTCTAATATTTTCAGTACTAATGAAATTACTGAGAGTAAACATCCTTATCTTGTTACTGGTTTTACAAGAAATACTTTCAACATTCCTTGATTTAGTATGATGTTGGGTATGGGTTTGTGATAAACTGTTTTTATAAGTTTGAGTAAAAGTGCTTCCATTAACTATTTTCTTCAGTGTTTTCTTTTTCTCATGTGCGGATGTTACATTTTGCCGAAGTCTTTTTCTGTGTTTACTGAGATGATGATGTAATTTTTAATATTACTTCTACTTATGCAGTGTATTTTATTTGTTGACTTATTTATGTTGTACCATTCTTGCATCCCTGGGACAAAGTCCACTTGGTCAGGATGTATGATCTTTGATGTTTTGTTGTATTCTTTTTGCAATTATTTTGTTGAGGATTTTTGCATCTATATTCATTAATGATGTTGCCCTATAGTTTTCTTTCGTTGAAACTGTATATTTGCTGCATATTTATATAAAAGTGTTGCTGCATGTTTATTTAAAAGTGCTGTCTCCTCTTGTTGATGTTTTCCCTTCAGTAGAATACACTAGCCTTATTTTCTGTTCTAATCAATTTTGGCTTAAAGTGCACTTTGTTTGGAAATAAGATATCTTCCCTGCTTATTTTCAGGCTCTTGCTGTATTGAGAGTTGCTTTCTATACTTTTTTAACCTTTTTTAGAGAGTAAAACCAAACAAAATAAAACAGAATAAAACCAATCAAAACAAAACAGTGAAAGTGATACAGAACTTCAGAACAAGATAATAGGAAATCAACAATGGCTGCCATAATGCCTCTTGTTATCTTCAAAATAGCTGCCCTACCATCGGACCTAATAAAATCAAACAAAACAAAATGCTTGTGTTTCTAATTGATGAGGTGTGTTTCTTGCAGGCAGTAAATGATTGACTCTTTTAATACAATTTGCCAATTTGTGTTTTGACTAGTGTTATTGTTGAAAGATATTTACTCATTCCTGTTATTGTATTTTTTTTCAGTATTGATTCCTTTCATTTCTCTCTCTTTTACTCCACTCCCTGTTAGATTTCTTCTTTCCTATAGGCTCATAGATGATATTGCCTCAATCTCTGTGTTTAAAATTCCCTCAAAGAAAGCTGATGTAGTGAATTTATTTAGATTTTCATCACTATTAAGAGTTTTTCCTCCACAAATTTTGAAAGATAGTTTTACAGGATATAGTAATCTAGTCTGATGCTAGTTTTTGTTTTGCTTTGTTTTTGTTTCGTTTTGTTTCTTGAAGGGGGGGGTCTTAAAATTTCACTTGAAGGTCTCCTGGCTTTGGGATTTACAATAAGAAATCTGCCATTACTCCAATAGGCTTATCTTAGATTACTTACCACTTTTCTCTCATGTTTTTTGACTTCTCTTTGCTTCGAATTTCTGGAATTTTGACCATCACATGACAACTAAATATTCTTTTCTGGGAGTGTCTATTTGGGGTTGTAAGTGCCTTGTTTATCTGGGTATTCATTTTAATCTCTAGGTTGGAAATTTTTTTGCAATAATTTCAGTGAATAATTTTTATGCCTTTAACTTCCCACTTCAGCTCTTCTTTGAAACCTATAATTCATAGATTTGTTGTTTTAGAGTCATTTAGGAACTGTTGAATCCACTTTTTGAGGCTTTTTCTATTTCTTTCTGTAGTATCTCTAAGGAAATGATCTGCTACATCATTTCTCTCCTCAACTCCTGACATTCTTTCATTAGATTGTCAGTGTCTACTAGAATGGATTCCAATAGAGTTCTCATTTGCAGCATTACCTGATTCTTTTTCATAACCTCGAATTCTTTACCAAAATTGACATTAATATCCTTCATTGTCTTCTTAATTCAGTCAGCTGGTTTTGTTTGTTTGTTCTTTAATCTCTTTAAATATCATTATTAAATTCTTTATATGCTCATTTACATCCTATTTGACACCACTGAATATCTTAGTAATTTCTTCTTGTATTTCTTTTTTGATCTCTTCAAACATTTTCACTACTTGGTGTTTCTGTTCTTTTTCTGAAACTTCCTCTACTTTAGTGCTTATAAGATCAACTTTTGGGGAGTCCTTACATTTTGATGCATTTTATTGTCTTTTTTTTCTCATAAGTTTTGTATTTTTGTTTTGAAAGTTGTAGATCATTTGGACTGGAAAATTCTATTACTATAGTAGAGATCTTTTTAGTAAGTGGATTTGTCTTTATGGTGTGCCCTTGACTTTGGATGTGACTCAGTTCACAGCTACCTACTCAATTTATACAAACTGCAGAGTGATCCCTAGAATTAAATTGCAAGGAGAGGGCAACTACTGGTAAAACTAGCATCCAAAGAACTAATCATATGTCAGTATATATGCTTTAGCACTTCTTTAGCAAGTTTCCCACTCTTTCAGTAACCCGGGAATACAAAAGATTAGTAGCAGTAGACGAAAGATGGGGAGATATGAGAATATAAAAGAAAAAAACAGACTAAAAATAAATAAAAGATGATAAAATGAGAAAAACATAAAGAGACTAAAAAGGGAAAACAAATGAAATATGGCAATTTTTGATGATATTATGTTTGTACTTGGAAAAACAGGGCAAGTAAAGGGAGTTTGAGAGAGTATGTTGAAAAGTGAAAGGATAGAAGAAAATGAAGGAATTTGTAAGTAGAAAGAAAGACAGGCTTTGTGGAGATTGTATCTTGTTTATAAACCAGCAGAATTTCAAAGTTAGGAAGAGGACCTAAACAATGATCTTTGGTGAGGCAGAACCATTGCATACTAAAATAAAAAAAAGGAAAATTATGTTTTATAATAATTTTATATATAAAAAAGGAAGGTCAAGGGTGGGATGAATTGTAATTTGTAAAAGGGAAAGAAAAGAAAGGGAACTGGGGGAAGACCTTTAAATGAACAGGAAAGAGAATAATAACAGAAACACTAATTGTAGAAATCCTATGAAAAACACTTGGTGAAACTTAATGTGAGATAGTAAGACAGTGTAGCATTTATACTAATCTTAGTTCACTTATCTATAAAAAATATAAATAAAAAGAAAGACAAAATGTGAAAAAAATATATCAGTCTGTGAATCCAGGAGAAGGTACAAGAGGGGAGAGAAGAAAACACAAGTAAGGAAAGAATGAAGGATGGAGGTAAGAGAAGGGATGGGGAATTCTATCCAAATATAAGTCAACTAACAGTCTTGCTGACTGATAAGTAAGGTGAAGGAACACAAAGGAACAGTCTTCAAAGTGGACATGTATTACCTAAATAACTTGCAGTATTTTACAAGCAATAGTAGAAAATGTAGACATAGCAATAACTATACACACATATATATAGATATTAGCTACTCAAAAAAATAGCACAACATAAAGAAAGAAAAAACACATACACATGCACAATACAGAGCAAAAACACTAAATGTGCCCCGCTTAGAAGCCTCTGGTGCTTTCAGAATGCTGGAGTATCCCACACTCCTCCCACTGACAGGTAGCAACTTCAGGATCCCAGCTAAATTTCTGCCATAGGCTCTGCCATTTTCTGTCTCCAGTTCACTTCTTTTAGCTTCCCAGGCTTGCTGTTTGCAGTTACGTCCCAGTTTCTTCTGACCAGCAACTTCAGTGGTCTCCTGTGGTCAGGCAGCAGGCAGTATCCCTTTCCCTTCATGCCATTTCAATAGCTTTGCTTTGTCCCTTTTACATGCTGCTGCTTGCCGAGTTTCAGTGTGACCTGGGATTTTAGCCATTTCTGTAGGCCAGCAGGAAATTGCCTGCATGGTTACTGATCTGGACGGTTTTCTCCAGCCCTAGTGATTCTGAATCCCATTTGTTTAGCTTCACAAAGGGCCTCTTTCTAGCCCACAGTCTCAGGGACACTTAGTGCAGGACGGAAGCAAGCAAGCCCTTCTGCATGTAATTCGGCACTGTGTGAGAGTTGGTAGAAGGGAGCCCACATGGGTGCAGAGTTCAGAGGCGATGGAGGGTTTGTCAAGTGCCTGCTCTGGTGCTGCTCCAGTGTCTTTTCCCCGCTCTGGATCCCACAAGTTCCAGCTACTGCAAATCTCTGTGATTTTCACCATCTCAGACATCCCTTAATACCTAGTTTAGAGTCCCTAACCAGGACCCTACCTCTCTGTCCCAAGGGTTCTCCAGTCCTAACCTGACTCAGAGTGATTTCTTGGCTGTGCACTTTTTTAGTACCCTGATCTGAGAAGGCTGTTCTTGCTGATGTCTCATGCACTGGGTTCCATCTCCCAGGGAGGGTACAGCTGAGCCAAGTAGGCACTGGGTGGTAGTGACAAGCCAGGTACATATGGGCAAGCACTGTTCTATGCTCTTCCCTCCAGCAGGATCTGAACCTTTCCCAGAAAGACTTGGTTACTGGACCTGTACTGTAAGTAGGGTTGAAATTGAGCATTTTACATAGTAACCCAATTTACCTCTACTGATATGAATCTCTGTAGTTTGAACACTATGGGAGGCTGACACAGGAGGATCACAAGTTTGAGCCCAGCTGGGTTACTTGGTGACTTAAGCATTCTCTCTGTACTATAAGTTGAAAAATAAAAAAAATAAAAGGGGAGACTACAGCTTAGTGCAGAAGTTTTTGTTTCATTCTTCACTACCACCAAAAAAAGTAAAAGTAAAACTTACAGTGGTTGTATTAGAGCTTCAGCACATATTGACAACTTAGTTCACTTTCAAAGAATGTTAAATGACTTCACAATTAGTGCAGTTTTTATTATCTTTCTTTAGGCAAGATCTTGACCTGAACTCAAAGACCTGTTTCCAAATATGTGTTCTTCTACTTGTACTCCACTTAATCAATTGGTTCTTTCATCTATTAAATAGCTTTCATACCTTATGGAAAAGTAGAAGATGCCAATGGAACAAATAAATGACAAAAGAAAGGAGAGAACGAGTGCATATTGCTAGATTAAAAGAAATCTGAGTTTAATTTGAAGTTCTGAAGACTGATGATTTAAAGATCTATATATTGTTGCTAAACAGAGCATACATTGATTTAGTATGTATTCTTTTGAATAAAACAGAACAAAAAGCACCATATTTTGATCCAAAAAATCCCTTGGAAAAATTCAAACTTAGTAGAATAGGGTGTCCAAAGTCAATTTAGAATAAAATATGTAAATGATACTGTTTTTGGTTGGATTATCAAAAATGTTATATGAGAGTCCTAACTTCCAGTACCTGTAAATATGTCCTTATTTGGAAATATGATCTTTATAGTTAGAAGCAAGTTAAAGTAAAGTCATATCTAATGTGACTAGTTTTCTTATAAGAAGGGAAATTTGGACTCCAAAAAGGTGTGGAGAGTAAGGTGATAACAGAAACAGAGAACAAAGGCATCCACAAGGTGACAGAGTCCATAGAATTTAGATTACTTTACTAAAATATAAGGAACACATAATGTTACCAAAAGCTCAGGAGACACAGAAATGTACTCTTTCAGAGGCAGCAAGACACTGTCAACATATTAATTTTGGATACCTTAGTATCCAGAACTATAAAAGAGCAATTTCTTTACCTCAAGTCAATCAGTTTTGGTGCTTGTTTATAGAAGCCCTAGGAAAATAATAGAAAGCTTTTGGTTTTGTGCAAGTTAGGCCAATAATTTCATTGAAGATTTTTTTGTGCGCTTATATGTATTTAAGTAAATGTATAAGAATAATCAACCTTACTTACTGCCCAAATTTCCAAATATCAGCTTTCAGAGAAGAATCTACATTTCTAAGTAGGTTTAGGTTCTTTAATTATTATCATCTGGCATCCAAAAAATGCATTCAGATTTCAATCTAACCATGCAAAAATCTAGGCTTCTGCATTTCTTGACCTTGGTATCAAGTCATTGCTGACTGTTATACATATAATCAATGTCTTTCTTTTATATTAGCAAACTTTTACTGAATGCCTGCTGTGTGCTCAATATGGATATATACTTTTAATGAGAAGTATATTCTGTTATCTTAGAGGGTTTAAAGTTTACCAGAGGTGATATTCATTCATTAGTTAACATCTACTAGGTGCCAAGCTCCATTCTGGACAGGAGGGTAAAATGACAAGGGGGATAATGTATTCTGAGACCACCTGTGCTCACCATTATCATAATGGTTTTAACAGTGAAAATGCAAGGAATAAGTAAAATGGTGTGTGCAGCTTATGTTTTATCTCCTTATGTGTTTCAGAGAAACAAAGGGTTAAGAAATAGATATGAAGTTAAGTCTCTCCAAAAGAAAAAAGCAGGTGCTGTTGACTATGTCTACTGAAACAAGAAACGGAGCAAACACAGCAACAAGTGAACAGTCCTTATCTGTGGATGCGTTTAGCAGAATATATCTAAATTTTGTCTGCAGTAAATGATGCTAAAATCTATAAATTATGCATTAATTTCCCTGGAAAATATGATGTAATCTACTTACCTTAGTTTAACATGGAAGTGTTTCATGTCTCACATGATCTCCTCTGAGTAAGCAACATTGACCATTCACATTACTTTTATATTGCTTGAGAACCTCATGTTAATCTGGCTCCATGTGCTTTGAAGGAGAATTCAAGAATCTTAAAAACTGGTGATAGTTCTAGGAATTCTTTGATTTTATCTATGCCTAGCATTAAAGTGTAACAATGTCAAGGACATTATTATACTTAATAATGTAATTTTCTAATTTTTCAAAGTGTGGTTTGACTGATTCTTTGTATGTCTTGCTTTCTAGCTGGATACTAAATTACTGTTATGGGCATAAAATATTTTGTATTCCCTGTAGCATGATGAGTAAATTTGAATGAATGCTTTCAATCACCCAATGTGTATCTAAATTGACTGTGTTTGTTTCACTCTTTAGTGTTATTATCGCTATGATTTCATTAAGACTCAAAGATTAACAAAATTTCTTAAACTTGTTTAACTTCCAGAAGCCAATTATGAACTCACTTGTGTTTCTTTAAGGCTGTATTATTTTATCATTTCATGATAACTTCTGTTTGTCTGTGCAAGTGGGTAGGCTCTCCATAAATAAATTTAGTACGTGTAGGTTGGCTCTCAACCCCAGGAGCAAATACACCTACTATTTAATAAATAAAGTATCCCAGATGGCTTCAAAATATGTATGGATTGACTATCTATCGTGCCTTAGAAAACTTGTTATTACTTAAAATAGATGTGCTATAAAGATCACTGTTAAAAATTTAAAATTTATGGACTCTTCTGTACTCCTTTATCATTTACATTTTTATATTTATTTCCTTTTTTCAATTTGCTTTATCTTCTTACTGTAAGAATCAAGAATAATAACCATTCCTTTTATGTTTAAACAATGTGAATTGACTTTATTTAGTATGGAAAAAATTTTACCTCTCTGTATTGAAAGTCTGAAATTCATTTTTCCACCTCTTGAAAAAATTTTAATTAATGTTTTCCCTTACAAGCTCACATTCCTTGCTAGTTAAATCAGGAGAACTTATTATCTTGTTACAGTACAACCTATTACACAGAAATTATCCTTACTTGTGACAGTGGTATTATTACTTTTGCCAATTATCTTCTATTTCTTCTTGTCTAGAATGAAACCAGTCAAAGCAAAGTGATCCTGACAAATATAAATGAGTAGTAAGAAGTTGGTGCTGAAGAGAGCACAGTCGAACACTGGGTGCATGCATTCTAGAATAATTTTGAGGCATTGCTAATTCTGTAGTTTCCATTCCACATTGTTCATGCTGTAGCTCTTACAGATGCTGATTGTGAGAAACAAAAATCTATTCCCATCATGGAAAAGATGTTTGAAGTAGGAACAGAAAATTAAGGATGTAGGCCTATCGGAACACTTACAGTTTTGTGACTGCCCAGCATCTATGCTACCAATCTGTAGGTGTTCTCTTTTGCGGTATTCGACAGTCTAGTGCAACTGCTAGTCAACATGCCCAGAATACAGCTGCAGAAAAAGCAGACAATTCTTCCAAACAAGACCAACAACATATTCATCCATGCTCACTGTACCTTGAGAAATAAAGACAGACTTGTGAAACCCCCCAAATCACAGCAATAATACTTCTAGTGATAAAGAATGTTACAGGAGATATGAAGATAATTCATGAAAGCAAAGTGGTGTCTTCATCGCCAGTATTTCAGTGTCAGTGTTTGGATAGATCGCAAAATCGCAATTAACACCCACAATACAATAAAAGAAAATTGTAAGGCTGAGTATTTAAAACTTGTTTCAAGCCGGGCATGGTGGTGCACGCCTTTAATCCCAGTACTCAGGAGGCTGAGGTAGGAGGAGCGTTGTGAGTTCGAGGCCAGCTTGGGCTACAACGCAAGCACAAGCCTGGCCTGGGCTACATAGTGTGACCCTGCTTCAAAAAACTTAGGCTGGAAGTTTGGTGCAATGGCCTATGTGCCTGTGTGGCAGGCGCGAAGTTGTGAGTTCAATACCTGGTGCCGCAAATAAATAAATAAATAAAAATAAATAAATAAAATAAAACTTGTTTCAGTGACTTAAAAATGTAGAACAAAATGATACTGCTATAATATTTATCATAAGAAATTAGAGTATGACCAGTATTTGCTGTAGATGTTTTTGTCATCAAATAACCAGATTCTTGCTGTTATCACTCATGTTGTGAGTTTGTCATTTAAAAGAACAGATTTCTGCTCAGACTTTTTCTATCATTAAAATCCTAACCAGCAGCAGGGGAATGATCTACACTGCTTATGTTCCAAATGCATGGAAAGTTGGGACCATTTAATACTAGAGCTATGATCTAATTAGAGCCTGATACTCATGGGTTGCAGGCAACTTTATGTTTCTCTGTTAGGATATTCTTGGAAGACTTTTACTGTTGTCACTAATGCCTGATGAATTTAGCAGTTTTGATGAGAAAACTAACATTTACATCACTTCTTTTGGGTGCTCACAGTTACAAATCACCCCACTGACCCCACAAAATATCCCTGTGAATTTCATGTAATTGCAGCTATTTTTCCAGGGAAACTATGCTATAACATCACAGGAAAGACCCTTTTATGCAAACATAGATGTATAAACTGCATTCTGACGCTAATCATTGATAGGTGATGTTCTGTAGTGTGACCCAACTCTGGAAGTGTGCACCACTCTGGAAGGTGAAGTCAGTTATGTCTTCCTTCACCTTTCTGTCAAGGTTTCCCCCATGATGATCACTATGAACAGATCAGACGCATACTAGACTTGTGGGAGGAGGTTGCCCATTATCTGCAAAAAAGTGTTTGATAAAAATATGATTCCCTGTCACTATTTATAAAATAACATGCTGCTTATAAACATAAAATTTTAAATGTTAAATCACATTTATACTGTTTAAATAAAAATGCTATGCTGGAGAAACTAGTAAAAAAACTGAAAAAGTATAAAGCACTGTGTAAATATAAATTAATTTACTTATTAATTCAAAATACTCATTTATCAAAAGTCTACTATACAGCCAGGAACTGGAGAATATATTGGGTAATAAGACACAACCTTATAAACAAAGAATTTGGACAGTAATATTGTAGTTACTGTTGTTAGATTTCCACTAATTTGCTCTTGATCCTTTATAGCACTGGATGTAAAGTTCCAAAGAATCAACATTACAGTATTTTTTTAAATCATCCTTGAAAGCAGCAGTATACTTTTATTTCATTTTCATCACGTTGACCTATGATCAGCTCAACCACATTTATGTCACTGATTCCCAAATCTGTAGTCCCAGGCTTTCTCACAAGCTGCAGTCTTAACGTTTCAAATTTCCCATTGAACTTCAAAAGAACCTGCTGATATCTCAATTTAACATGCTCCAAAAGGAGATTTCATTCCCCCACACCTCATTTGAGCATCTATTATTTGACCATAAACTACAGGTTCTGTTTTGGCTCATTACTGTCACACAAACTAATTGTCAAGAAACAGCAAGTGGTGTCCTTTCCATACATCCTCTTAGGCATTCCTCGCTCCAGCCTGTTTTATAGCTCCTCACCTTCACATCCTCTCCAGGTATGAATCTGATCATAAAAACTGTGCTGGAAAATATTGTCTCTCAGCAAACAGTATTCAAACTCTTCATCCTGCTGTTGGAAGTCTTCCTCATTCACCAGTAACTTTTTTCTGGCTTATATTTCACAACTCAAGACTTATATTAAAATTATGTAAGAAATTTGTGTAGAATTTGCCAACACATTTCCTTCATCTGTTCTTCCTCCAAGACTATTCCAGTCCCCACACACGTGCAAACCCAGGCTGATCTTAAAAATTTTAATTTTGTTACTTCCATTAAATATCTCTGATTCTTCTCAGATAGAAGAGCACTTCTCCATCTTTAATTCTGGGCCCCATTGCCTGGATTACATTAATTATTTTGAATAATTTTAACATGAAATATATGAAGCATTTATGTGTAATACCTCCCTTATCAAATAGAAGCCTCTCAAAACACACGTCTAATTTATTTTTTACATACATAGACATATCTAAATATCATGTATATATAGGAAAGTGTGCAGTGCTGAAGTGTTCATAATAAGTAAATATTCAAAAATCCAACATTCCCATGTAGTCAGAACTCAGATCATTTCAAAATTAAATTTTTCAGGAAAAACATACTGGTACCAAGATTGGAGACATTTTTCTGCCACAGGTGTTCAAAAAAAAAAAAAAAAAAAAAGGAAAAGGGAAAAAAAAAAGAAAAGAAAAAGCTCTGTGTGGTGTAACAAACAATGCCATTATCAAATTTCCCAGAGAAAAGGAAAATGTTTATAGCTAAAGGAAAACAAAAACTTAAGGACTTTAAGGCAAAATAACCTCAAAGGAACCATGTCTTCTTTGGAAACTGGTCCCTAGTTTGCGATATCATAAACGATCACTTCAGGAAACACTTGTCAGAACCAGAAATCTTGAATGACATCAAAAAGAGGTTTATTATTGCCTTGAAGGTCCCTCAAGAAGTCAGTGACCATCTCAGTGACACACTGACCTTTCAACAGCTGCAGGAGAATCAGGAACAGGCAATCTAAGAATTTAGGAATGTAGAGCACAAGGATTGAAATCTTTGTCACTGTCATCAGCTGCCACTCAGGCATGAATGTTGCTGGGACGGCCACCACCCTTGGCTCAGGGACTTTGAGAAATAATAAGCTGGCAGTATCCACCCTGATGGAATAACGTGAATCCTGCAGCAATCAGACTCAATTCCCTCAAGGAGGCCCTGCATTTCCTTGATTCTAACCAGGCACATGGTATGCTTATCTTCCTAAACTTTTCACTATTCTGTGTTGAAACACTATAATAAACAAGCCTGTTTTTATTTTCTACCTCTAGACTTCCTTTTTTAATTCACTTTTTGGCTTCAAAGAAAACATTACTTTCTCCCAAAGATACAGTTTCTGTTACAGTTGTGTCTTCGCTAAGATTTCGTGTATTACAGGCCGTAATAGAAAGTTTGCTTTCTTACCTAGTCTTGACACACACAGAGCACGAATCTCCTATATGTCTCAAGATAAGCTAGAGTAAGCCACAGTAGCAGAGAGATTCTGAAACTTAAATGTAAGAAAAAGCTTATTTTTCACTTATGAAACAGATGGTTGGGAAGTTCAGGTGACTTTCCTAAGTCAGCTGCTTTTTTGTGGCTGTTTCATTGTCTTTTGGCATTAATAAGTCGACAAAGAAAAAGATGAGTGGAATAAACCACATGCATATACACCTCCACCAAAAGGCAACACAGAATCCCTTACCTTGTAATTGGAATAGTATAGTTGTGTCTTCCCAGTCTAACTGAAACAGCATCTTAGAAATGTGGACTTCCTGGGCTCATTGGAACAGAAAATAAGACAGGCTTAGGATTTGTCAACATGTGCCGGTGTACGAATAATCAGTTTATTTTTTCCCCATATACAAGATACACTTTCCCTCTCCTGAAGAGGGACAGCCCACATCAGCAGCTGCTCCCTATTTCCAGCTCAAAATCAGGTTCCCAAGTGATTCTCAGTTATCCGTATGAGGTCTAGATGCGGGTCTTTGTGGCATAGATGAAGTAGATGCTCCTCCTCAGCATGAAATGTTCAATATGGAAAAGAGCTCCACAGCTGACATTCTTTGAAAGAAGAAACTCATAGAGAAAGAACGGAGGCACACAACAGCCACCTGACACAGCAATTTTGAAATCCACTAGCTGGACACTGAGAATTCCTCTGCCTTAGACCTGGTGTGGAGTTTCAATGAACTGGTTCTATTCTTTGAAAGGATACTTTTTATCATACAGCGGTTCTCCAAGAGCATAGTTCAATATCCTCTCTTTAAAAATGTTCCTTTCCATTATCATACATGCCTACATTTCAAACAAAGGTTAATTTGTATGACTTCCTTGAAGCAGTGCCACCTTGAAGACTGCCTCTTGACTGTGGAATTCTAGAGGGTGAAAACTGAGTAATATCCAGAAAGGGACAAGTTAATTTTAATCTGGTCTTGAGGACTTTATGTTCTTCTCAACAGTTCAGGAACGATAACCATATGCTAAATTCTTTTTAGAGATAATTCCTGAACTGTGACTTTTCTATTTTTAATGACAATTATTGTATTTTCCTATCCTCTTGAAACAAATATACTGGCCATAACTTGAAAAACCGAATTGAATTTGATTCCCAGAGAAGGAAAAGTAGACTTGCTAGGTCAACCAAATGAGTCATCTGCACCCAAAATATTAGCCATGTGACATTCTCCAAATCTTTTGAGACCTGAGTCACTTTCTTCCAAGTTTCTAATATTCTGCTTCCCTAGTGTTAATCTAGTGTCCTATATGTAGAAATTCTTTCATATCTGCTCAAGGTAAATCTACCAAATGCTGAATAAGTTTTCAAAATTTCAGTGATTTGACCAAGTAAGTTTAGTTTTCCCATGTCAAACTCAGCTGTGAAAGCTTTCCAGCTTTCCTTTAATTCATAACTCATTTATTTTTTTGTCTTCTATCACATGACTCTGTCATTTCAGAGTCTTTTTCCCCATTTATTAAACTTAGAAGAAAGATCATAGACCAAGGAGTTTTCAGATGGATTGAAAGCTCAGACTTGCCAGTACACTTTCTCACTTCTACTTGCATTTACTTGTCATAATAAAGGAAATGATTCCTACTTAATGTTAAATGAGATTAGGAAATTTAGTTTTCTAGTATTCTTGAAGAGAGCAAATAACATAATCTAGTAAACTCCTGGCACAGTTCACCAAAATCCTATCTTAATTTTTTTTTATTTTCATTGTCTCTGGTTAAATTCTGGAACCAATGGATTACATCCACCCATAACTGTTACTTTTAGATTCTGTCCATATGAGTCTTGTAATCGTTGGACTAAAATGAAAAGTTATCTCTTTGCCCACCTGTACAGGTGCACATGAATATACAACGTGATATCAGCAACGAATGATCCTATTTGGTAGGGAAAAGAATGAAGAACTCACCAGTCACTGGTCTAAACAGTCCTGAAATGTTTCTGGTAAGACACAGTGATAGTTCCTATTGTACTGTTTATGAGTGCACCTTGCTGGGATAAGTCTCTTGTCCTCTGGTCTCTTTTGGCCCTGGGCTTCTCTGTTGGAAGGCTTCCTCATTCTTCTTGATCACTGCCCATCCCAATAAAAAGTAATGCAAACATTTCCTCTCTGAGAAATGACTCCAAGAACAATCTGTTTCCAATTTATGATACTTCCATTTCATGGTTTCATGTACATTCTGAAAAACTCTGACTATTTAGCCGTCTTGTTAAAAGACTGACAATATTACTTCTCTTTGCATCCCGATAACCAGAGCTCAGGCACATGGCCCAGCTGGATGAGAAATGGTGTTTTCTCATGTGATCAAGGAAAAAAAAATGATTCATGAGTCAATCCCCAAAACTCGCTCTGTGTTTTAAAAAAAATGTTGCTTTAAAACTATTGATATTTTACTGTCATATTCTTCCTCTCCTAGTACTATCATTCTCAGTAGTCCAGCACACTTTTCTGACACTTTAAAAACTCTTCCTTACTACCTTCTTATCACTTACATGGTAAACTCATCTAGATAATTGGTGTCAACTTTATAGATTTCTTCAACTCCAATGATTTTTTCCACTACGACATGTGAACCATTTTGAGAGTCAAATCCTAGAACTTGTCTTGCCTAGAACAATCATTTTACTACCTCACTCTCCTTGTGCTCCCATCTCACCCTACCCAATGCTGGGGTCCAAATAATATTTTTTCTTTGCTTGCTACAAAAACGCCTTACTTATTCATAGTTTAAAATCTATTTCTAACCATTTCAACCTGGTGTTCATGCTAACAACACTATATTGTTCCAGCTTGCTATGTTGATTCCTTTCTATTTTAGTTCTTCAATTTCTTTGCACCTGCACTAAAAACTCCTTTTATTTTTTCTAAATTGAAGAAACTTTGCATTTTACTACATCTCTTATTACCCACTACTCTTTGATTCATCATTTAAAAAACACTGTTCTCAAACATTCCTTCCCTATATGCTTCATTTAATCCATTTTAAAAACTTCAATATTGAATAGAACTCTTTTCTTCTAATTTCACCCTGTTAACTGAATACTGCTTAAGAAAACTGCATAAAATGAATGTTACTGACTTTTGAGTGTTGATTTTGTACCCAGTTACACTGCTGGATTTACTTAGTAAGTCTAGAAGTCTGTCAGTGGAGCTTTTGGGGTCCTCTCTGTAGAGTATCATGTCATCTGTGAATAATGATAATTTAACTTCTTCCTTCTACCCTTATTGTGCTTATTTCTGTCTCTTGTCTAATTGCTCTGGCTAATGTTTCCAAAACTATATTGAATAGGAGTGGTGATAGTGGACATTCTTGTTTTGTTTTGATTTTAGAGGGAAAGTTTTCAGTTTTTGTCCTTTTTTTTTCTTTTTTTTTTTTTTTTTTTTTTTTTTTTTTTTTTTTTTTTTTTTTTTTTTTTTTTTTTTTTTTTTTTTTTTTTTTTTTTTTTTTTTTTTTTTTTTTTTTTTTTTTTTTTTTTTTTTTTTTTTTTTT